>CAUYRH010089815.1:0-58929 GCA_963574655.1 Perodicticus potto
TACACCATGACCAAATGGGCTTTATCCCAGAGTCTCAAGCCTGATTCAATATACATAAATCTAAATCTATAAATATAATTCATTACATAAACAAAATAAAAAGCAAAGACCAATATGATTCTCTCAATTGACACAGAAAAAGCTTTCGATAATATCCAGCATCCTTTCATGGTCAGAACACTTAAGAAAATCGGTATAGAAGGGACATTTCTTAAACTGATAGAGGCCATCTACAGCAAACCCACACCCAATATCATATTGAATGGAGTTAAATTGAAATCATTTCCACTCAGATCAGGAACTAGGCGAGGTTGCCCATTTTCTCCACTGCTTTTCAACATTGTAATGGAAGTCTTAGCCATTGCAATTAGGCAAGAAATAGCAATCAAGGGTATCCATAGAGGGTCAGAGGAGATCAAACTTTCACTCTTCACAGACAATATGATTGTATATCTGGAAAACACCAGGGATTCTACTACAAAACTTTTAGAAGTGATCAAGGAATACAGTAGTGTCTCAGGTTACAAAATCAACACTCATAAATCTGTAGCCTTTATATATACCAACAGTAGTTAAACTGAAAAAACAGTCAAGGACTCTATTCATTTCACAGTAGTGCCAAAGAAGATGAAATTTTGGGGAGTTTACCTAACAAAGGACGTAAAAGATCTCTATAAATGGAACTATGAAACTCTAAGGAAAGAAATAGCTGAAGATGTTAACAAATGGAAAAACAACCCATGCTCATGGCTGGGAAGAATCAATATTGTTAAAATGTCCATATTACCCAAAGCAATATACAATTTTAACACAATCCCTATTAAAACTCCACTGTCATACTTTAAGGATCTCAAAAAAATAATACTTCATTTTATATGGAATCATAAAAAACCTCGAATAGCCAAGACATTGCTCAGAAACAAAAACAAAGCAGGAGGAATCATGCTTCCAGACCTCAGATTATACTATAAATTGATGGTGATCAAAGCAGCATGGTATAGGCACAAAAACAGAAAGGTACATTTATGGAACAGAATAGAGAACCAAGAGATGAACCCAGCTACTTACCGTTATTTGATCTTTGATAAGCCAATTAAAAACATTCAGTGGGGAAAAGATTCCCTATTTAACAAATGGTGCTGGGTGAACTGTCTGGCGATGTGTAGAAGACTGAAACTGGACCCACACCTTTCACCATTAACTAAGACAGGCTCTCACTGGATTAAAGATTTAAACTTAAGACATGAAACTATAAAAATACTAGAAGAAAGTGAGGAAAAACACTTGAAGAAATAGGCCTAGGTGAATATTTTATGAGGAAACCCCTCAGGCAAATGAAGCAACACCAAACATACGGTACTGGGATCTGATCAAAACTAAAAAGCTTCTGCACAGCAAAGAACATAATAAGTAAAGCAAGCATATAGCCCTCAGAATGGGAGAAGATATTTGCAGGTTATGCTTCTGACAAAGATTTGATAACCAGAATCCACAGAGAACCCAAACTTATTAATAAGAAAAGAACAAGTAATCCAGTTCATTGTGGGCAATGGACTTGAACAGGAGCTTCTCTGAAGAAGATGGGCACATGGCCTAAAAACACATGAGAAAATGCTCATCATTTTTATTCATTAGAGAAATGCAAATCAAAAGCACTTTGAGATATCATCTAACCCCAGTAAGATTAGCCCACATCACTAAATCCCAAAACCAAAGATGTTGGTGTGGATGTGGAGAAAGGGGAAAACTTTTGAACTGCTGATGGGAATGCAAACTAATACGTTCCCTTTGGAAAGACGTTTGGAGATCACTTAAGGATCTAAAAATAGACCTGCCATTCAATCCTTCAATTCCATATCCAGAAGACCAAAAATCACTTTTTTTTTTTGCAGTTGTTGGCCAGGGCTGGTTTCAAAACCACTACCTCTTATATATGTGGCCAGTGCCCTACTCCTTTTAGCCACAGGCACCACACCCAAAACCACTTTATAACAAAGATATTTGCACCAGAATGTTTATTGCAGCCCAATTCATAATTGCTAAGTCATGGAAGAAGCCCAAGTGCCCATTAACCCATGATTGGATCATAAATTGTGGTATATGTACACCATGGAATATTATGCAGCCTTGAAAAAAATGGAGACTTTACCTCTTTCATGTTTACATGGATGGATGTGGAACTTAGTCTTCTTAGCAAAGTATCTCAAGAATGGAAGAAAATGGATGAGTATCCAATGTATTCATCCCTACTATGAAAGGTATAACCCAACTATAGCCCAAGAAGATGGAGAAAGAGGAGAGGGAGGGGAGGGGCGGGAGGAGGATAAGTGAGGGAGGGTAATTGGAGAGACCACACCATGGTGCATTTTACAAGGGTACATGTTAAATTTATTCACTGTAGAGTATAAATGTCTGAACACAATGACTAAGAAAATGCAGTGAAGGCTATGTTAACCAGTTTGATGAAAGTATTTCAAATTGTGTATAAAACCAGCACATTGTACCCCATGATTGCATTAATGTACACAGCTATGATTTAATTTTTAAAAATTTTTTAAATTTAAAGAAGATTTTCATCCTCACATCTTCACCTTGAGTATGATGAGAAGGAGGAAGAAGAGAAAGGGTTGGTTTTGCTATCTCAGGAAAGGCAGAGGCAGAAGAGGTGAAGGAGGTGGAAGGAGAGGCAGGCACACTCACTGTAACTTTAAAAAAAAAACAACCGTGTGTAACTGGATCCACACGATTCAAAACCATGTTGTTCAAGTGTCAACTGCACATGGTTTCTCTGTGTGAACAAATCTGGGAAAGTATCGTGGATAATGTGGTGTTTGATCTGAGCCTTAAAGTAAGCACAGAATTTAAATATGCAGAAATTGAAGGGGAAGTAGAGAAATGAATGATTCATGCTTTCATTTTCAAAATCTTCCCTTTGCTTTAATCTCTGGAGATCAACCTTCACAGTCCCTACACTCTGCGATAGACAGTAGGCCATGTGATGCTGAGGTGACGTGAGCAGGAAACATGGCGTGGTTCCTGATAGCTGAAGGGAAGAATGGCTGAAAATAAATATGCAGCCAGATCACAGAAAGCTTTAAATGCTGAGGTAATGTATTTGGACTTTACTCAAGCCTTTCAGAGATAAATGTCAAAAACATTAATCCCACATCAAAGTTAAAAACAAAAGCTACAGGACTTATTATGGACATAAACTGACTCAAAGAACATCCATATTGTTAAAGCTGGAAGAATAGCATCTCAAGTTCCTTCGTGTAATGTTTGAAATATATCAGAAGGACAGAAGTCTGAAACTAGGAACATAACAAACAGGAAGCTGTTTCAGTAGGTCAGGTGTGAGGTAATGCAGCTCTGCACTGAGGCAGAAAAAATGGCAAATAAGAAGTGCTGTGGGGGTACTCCACAACTTCATAACTGTGTTTCACCTCTTATAAAGACAGGGAATTCAGTTAAATAAAAAAAATGTAAATACACCTCTCAACATTTGTACTTACAGAAGTATACATACTTCAGTTTTAAAATCATACATGAAATAAACAGCAAGGTGATGGAAAACACAGTCAATCTGACACACTGTCATGTAAGCCAAAAATGTACCCCGTCTCCTCAGTGTGAGCTCTTCTCCATCTGACACTTTGCTACCTGCCTCCATGTCCTTGGGGTCTTCCTCAAGAATTTCCAGTTAACTCCTCCTTTAAACTAAAGTCGATAAAACTGAACCTCTTTCATAGTCTCAACCAGCAAGGCATATCCTTCTAATTTTCAGTCTGGCCCATTTTTATGTGATGACACTTCCTTAAAGAGACTAATATTATCTCTGTGAGAAAAAAAAAAGCCCTATGTGCGACTTTCCATTATAAAAATGTGCACTGGGTATATAACATTATCAAGGAAACATGAAAGCATGCCGAATAAGTAAACAACTGAAAGGGCAGCAAGACAAGACAAATGTTTTCTAATAAAAACACGAGAATACATTCATTATCTATAAAATACAGAGAGGCTATCCTAAGAGATATGTAAGGTAAAAAAATGCTATGAAATACACTCATGCACAGCTACAGATAAATATTTTAATAAATATATAAAAATACCAAATCCATCATATTCACATTCCACCAACACCCATTCACTTCCACCCCACCCCAACATCACCCTTTTTTCCATTTGATTATTAAAATCAGAGACCCTGGAAGCACACTTAACTTGTCTCTCCCCCTAATCTTCCTTAGCTAATTTCTAAAAATCTTCCAGTTATATTCTACTAACTAAATTTTCCCTGCCCTTACTTAATTTGACTCAATGCCCCCCACTTTCTGATATATGATAAAATGCAAAATTCCTATTAATGGAATAAAAGCCTATTAGATACAGCCACATTACAGCCTTATCTCCTATCCTTCCCCCTTATTGACCCTGGCACTTGCTGTTCCCCCTGTTTGGAATGGCTCCAGAAAGACTCAAGTATTGTTTCCTTTAGGAACCCTACCATGCTCCTTGATACCCAACCCTACTTTTTGAAAGCACTTAATTACTTATGGTAAATATGTTCTATAACTTACCTGCCTCTAACACTAGATTTCATGAAATTCTTAAAGTGAGAGATGCTACCACATCCATCACAGTGGAGAATCAAAACCCATCTACCACACACACAAGCATACAAAATTTACTGTCAATATGAACATGACTTTACTATTCAACAGTCCCATTAGCATAACTTTACTATTCTAAGAGACTCCTGACCAGGAAAGTTACATTGCTAATGACTATCAATGTTGTTCAACCCAGGAACCTCTCTAAAATTCATAGAATCATCAATAGAAAATATTAACCAATAGTTTATACCCTCAGACTCTTTAAAATAATAAATGTAGATGAGATAAATATCTTTGCATGTATTATAATAATAATATCATAGGGAATGGAGGAAACTTTTTACTGAATAAAATGTACAAATTAATGTACAAATTAATTAGTGTCCTTCCCCGCCTACCCCCTCTCGAGACAGAGTCTCACTCTGTTGCCCAGGCTAGAGTGCCATGGTGTCAGCATAGTTCTGGGTTCCAGCAATCTTCCTGGCTTAGCCTCCTGAGTAGCTGAGACCTAGACACTGGCCACAATGCCCAGTTATTTTTTTCTATCTTCAGTAGAGGTGGGGTCTTGCTCTTGCTCGGGCTGGTCTGGAACTCCTGAGTGCAAGGAATCCTCCCCAATCAGCTTCCCAGAGTGCTAGGATTACACCCAGACTAGCGCGCATTTTACTAATTCTTTCTCTACAGTGTCTGATGATTCTTCCCAAATAAGAGGAATACTTACCAAGATATTAATAAGAAGGAAACCTCCACATTTTCTGACCTCTGTAAAGAAATATTTTTTAGGTAAACCTATGATCAAAACAAAGACATGGTCAACAAATATCCTCTGTTAATTCCTGTACAGTACTCAAGTCTGTGAAACTGTTGGTGACACAGTGATTTTCAATATACTGAAACTTTCTATGACAAAAAAAAAAAAATAATTACATCATATACCGATTTGTTTAATACACAATGCATGTTGACAGACCTTGCATCTTCCGTCTCCTTTTCTCCTTTTACTCATTTTCTCTCCTTTTACTCATTTTTCTCATCCAAGAATCTTTTTCTCTGCTGTGCAGAAATTACAAACTGCAATCAGAAAAATCACCTCTATCTTCCCCCCTCTTCTGGTTAGTCTCTTTACCTTCTTGCTTGAACTGAAACTTGGCAGTGCCCTGAGAACACAACTGAGCCTTGATCACCTCTCACACTCTACCTTGACTGATTCCAGGCCTAGGGAGAAAAAATTAAAAAGATGAAACTCGCATATCTTGTCATACACATACCAAAGAAGATAACAAAGACACCCTTGGTCATGATAGAAGGACTCAGGAGCTCATTTAAACAGGACCCCAGGGGTCAAAGACAGGAAAAGTTGAGCATCGTTAAGAATTATACATCCAATGGATTGAAGCACAATAAATATGTTTAAATCTGTGGGTTCATAATTATACTAAAAATAATTGTGGGATGCTAGAGAATCATCTTAATATTTAGAAAAAACAAATTTGAAAATAATCATGCATTTGCATGAACTATACCATTGCTGTGCCAAATATTAGATAAGGGGAAATTTTAGTTTATGAAAATGTCCTAAGGGATTTCCACTCCCAGCCATGCATGATAAAGTAGCTGGTGTTGAACTAAGTGTTCTGCCAAAAACAACTATAAAATCCCAATGACATATATAAATCAACTGTTTGAAAGCATTGGCAAAAAATCAGTATAGGGAGGACTTTCTCAGTCCCTTAGAGAAGAAGAGCACATATAGTGAGTTCAACATTCATTCTATGGCTCTTTGCTGAACTGGAAAACATCAAACTTTTAAAGGGGAGTACACCAAACCTGTTCATCCCTTGCTCTGGAAAGAGGCATTATCTGGATCATCCTAGATGTCATGCAAATCTGTTCTTTGCCTTGGAGGGTGACACAATTTTTATATTCCAAAGTTGTTTGCCATGAAAACACTTGAAAAGATATTCTAGAACAAAAACTTTCAATGTGTCTGCTCAGAAGATGTGCAAAAAGGCAAATATCTGTGCAGAATTTTCTCCCAATAATATCTTTATAAAATTACAGTACAATTTTAGTGCAAACATCTCTGTACTAATCTGAATCCTGGCTTTGAAGGTGAAGAGTCCATACTCTTCCATACTTTGACAAAATTTCCTTTGTTAGTAATCCAGTACAAAATATTTGCTCATTATTTTTTCATAGGAAGTTTGTGATAAAGCCACCTAAATGTACTCAAAGAGATGATCTATCTCTCAAGAATAAAATTGATTTATCTCAGTAGCCACACTTTAATAAAAAGGGAAAAGAAATATGTATCTACTGTTCCAGTCTTCTAAGAATATACTTACTAAGTCCTTCTCTTGGCATCTACCAACATCAAGGCCCATGAATAACTCAAGGGAATTTAGGAGTGGGGAGGAGTAAATCAGAAAAAAAGAAAAACTATGTTCCCTTTTGGTGAATAAAGTATACAGTGGGAGATTGAACTAACCTGGACTTTATGACAAAGGGTGTAATAAATTTCCCTTCATCAAACTGTGGCTCATATTATATGCAACAATACGAATTTCACTCGTGCTTTCCCCACCCATATTCTCCGTGCTCCATCATTTACCATTGGGCTCCTATTGCATGCCACCTGGTCTCCGTGACACTGGAGCCTTCCACCGCAACAGATGCCTGGGGCCCACAAGATACAAAGCCTCATCCTGTTATGTTACTACATTAGTTTTCTATTGTTGCAAAGCAAATGACCACAAACATAGTGACTTAAATCAATACAAATTATCTCACACTTTGTAAGTCAGAATTCTGGCATGCCTTAACTTGGTTCTCTGCTTCAGGTCTCAAAGTTGAAGTAAGGTGGCCTTTTTTTGTCTGACGGCCCTAGAAATAAATCTGCTTCCAAATTCATTCAAGTTGTTGACCAAATATGGACTGAGGTCCATGTGTCTTTGCTGGCTGTCAACGAAGGACCACTCCCAGCTCTTAAGGCCATCTGCATTCCTTGGCACAAGCCAGCAACAGTGCATCAAATCTCCTAATGCTTTCAATCTCTGACTTCCCCTTCTGATCCTACCGACAGAAAACCCTCTACCTTTAAAGGCTCATCAGATTGGATCAGTTCCACCCACATAATCATCATACTTTCAAGGCCAATTAACTTGGGAGTTTAAGTACATCTTCAAAATTCCTTCAAGGAAGTCCCTAGATTCAAGTTTGAATGACTAACCAGAACTAGGAAATTTTTGTCACCCAACAGGTTAACAGGTTTATTTGCCTGCTATCCAAGAGGAACCCAATATGCTAGGACAGTAAGGTTTACAGCAGAGAGTTTAATTCCCCATAGCGCTAAGCAGAAAGATGGAAGGAATTTCTCAAATTCACCTCTCCAAGAATTTGGGGCTGTATGGCCATAACAATTTCCTTAACTTCTCTGAACCTCACTTTCTTTGTTTTTTTTTTTTTTTATTAAATCGTAAACACATAGATCATGTATATATTAATTTATGGGGTACAATGTGCTGATTTCATATAGAATTAGGAATGCTTACATTATACTGGTTAATATATGCCTCATCTCATTTACTTAATTATTGTGTGAAGACATTTATACTCTATTCTAATAGATCCAACATGTACCCTTGCATTATACACCATAGGTGTGATCCCACCATTCACCCTCCCCAAATCTGACTTCTCCCCTCCCTTTCCATCCCCCCTCCTTCCTTCATCTTGGGCCATAGTTGTGGTCTATTCTTCATATGAAAGTGTCAGTGATTGTAAATTGGTTTCATAATAGTACTGAGTACATTAGATATTTTTTCTTCCATTCTTGAGATACTTTACTAAGTAGGATATGTTCCAGCTCCATCCATGTAAATGTAAAAGACGTAAAGTCTCCATCTTTTTTAAGGCTGCATAATATTCCATGGCATGCATATACCACAATTTATTAATCCATTCATGGGTCGACAGGCACTTGGGCTTCTTCCATGACTTGGCTATTATGAATTGAGCTGCAGTGAACAATCTGGTGCAAATATCTTTGTTATAATGTGATTTTTGGTCTTTTGGATATACACCTAGTAGAGGAATTATAGGATCAAACGGCAGGTCTACTTTTAGATCCCTGATTATTCTCCATACTCCTTTCCTAAAGGGGCATATTGGCTTGCACTCCCACCTGCAGTGCAGAAGTGTTCTCTTTTCTTCATATCCATGCCAACATCTCGGGTTTTGGGATTTTGTGATGTGAACCACAAGTTAGATAATATCTCAAAGTCATTATAATTTGCATTTCTCTGATGATTAAAGATGATGAGCATTTTCTCATGTGTCTGTAGGTGATGTGCCTATCTTCTTCAGAGAAGCTTCTGTTCAAGTCCCTTGCCCACAATGAAATGGGATTAATTGTTCTTTTCTTATTAATAAGTTTGAGTTTTCTATTATCAAACTCTGGTTTGATAACCTTTATCAGAAGCAAATATCCTCCCTTATTCTGAGGGCTGTCTGCTTGCTTTACTTACTGTGTTCTTGGCTATGCAGAAGCTGTTTAGTTTGATCAGATCCTACTAATGTACTTTTGGTGTTGCTTCAATTGCCCTGGGGGTCCTCCTCATAAAGTATTCTCCCAGGCCAATTTCAAGTGTTTGTCCTGCACTCTCTCCAAGAATCTTTAGTTTCATTCTTAAGTTTAAATCTTTCATCCAGTGAGAGTCAATTTTTATTAATGATGAAAGGTGTGGGTCCAGTTTCAGTCTTCTACAAGTCACCAGCCAATTCTCCCAGCACCATTTGTTAAATAGGGAATCTTTCCCCCAATTTATATTTTTGATAGGCTTGTCAAAGATCAAATGACAATAAGTGTCTGGGTTCATCTCTTGGTTCTCAATCCTGTTCCATATATCCACCTCTGTATTTTTGTGCCAATACTATGCTATTTTGCTCACTATAGATTTATAGTATAGTTTGAAGTCTGGTAGCGTGATTCCTCCTGATTTGTTTTTATTTCTGAGTAATGTCTTGGCTATTTGAGGTTTTTTCTGGTTACATATAAAATGAAGTACTATTTTTTCCAGATCTTCAAAGTATGATGGTGATGATTTGATAGGGTTTGCATTAAATTTGTAAATTGCTTTGGGTAATATGGACATTTTGACAATATTGATTCTTTCCAGCCATGAGCATGGTATGTTTTTCCATTTGTTAACATCTTCAGCTATTTCTTTTCTCAGAGTTTCATAATTCTCTTTACAGAGATCTTTCACATCCTTTGTTAGGTAAATTCCCAAATATTTTATCTTCTTTGGCACAACTGTAAAGGGAATAGAGTCCTTGACTGTTTTTATTTTTTTTTTTTTTTTTGTAGTTTTTGGCCAGGGCCAGGTTTGAACCCACCACCTCCTGTATATGGGGCCAGTGCCCTACTCCTTTGAGCCACAGGCACCACCCAACTGTTTTCTTTGGCTTGACTATTATTGATATATAAAAGCTACTTATTTGTGAGTATTGATTTTGTATCCTGAGATGCTACTGTATTCCTTAATCATTTCTAAGAATATTGTGGTTGACCTGGGGTTTTCCAGGTATAAAAGTAGATCATTTGTGAAGAGTGAAAGTTTTATCTCCTCGACCCTATTTGTATACCATTGATCCCCTTCTTTTGCCTGATTGCAATGGCTAAGACTTCAATTACAATGTTAAAAAGCAGGGGAGACAATGGGCAACCTTGCCTGGTTCCTGATCTGAGTGGAAGTGTTTTCAATTTTACTCCATTCTGTTACTGAGGGATTCTACTATATTCATAATTGATATCTCATCATGTTGAGTGTTTCCCTTAACAAATATGAGACCTCTTTGCCTTTCCTTACTTTTTTTGCTTTAAAGCCTAGTGTATCTGCAAATAAAATTGCCACCCCTGCTTTCTTCTGATTTCCATTTTCCTGGATTACAGATGCCCGTCCCTTCACACTGAGTCTATATTTATCCTTTAAGGTAAGATCAGATTCTTGCATGCAGCAAATATCTGGCCTGAGTTTTTGTATCCAGTCAGCCAACCTGTGCCTCTTAAGAGGACAGTTTAAGCTGTTCATATTAATTGAGAGTATTGATAAGCCTGGTAGTATTTGGGGTATCAAGTTTATCAAAAGTCTAGTGGACATTTTGAATCTTTTCACCACTGTGGACATTGGGCTATGGTCAAGAATTTCAGAGTGAGTTTGCTTTGGTGGTAGAGCATTGTGCTGGTCATTTTGAAAGATGGGTCTGAGGATATCCTGAAGAGCTGGTTTGGTTATGGCAAATTTCTTCAATGTCTGTATGTTGTTAAAATATTTAACTTCTCTGTTATAAATGAAGCTAAATTTAGCTGAATACAGAGTACTGGTCTGAAAGTTGCTTTGTTTTAGGAGATTGAAGGTCGATGACCATCCTCTTCTGGCATGAAAAGTTTCAGTAGAAAGATCTGTAGTCATTCTAATATTCTTTCCCTTGTAGGTTATGGTTTTCTTACATCTGGCTGCTTGCAGGATTTTCTCCTTCATATTAACTTTGGCAAAGCTAATTACAATGTGTCTAAAAGATGCTTTATTTGGGTTGAGTCATGCTGGGGTTCTGAAACTGTCTGCTATCTAAATTTTGGTATCTCTTGCCATGCTTGGGAAGTTCTACTCAATTATCTCTTGGAGTAGAGTATCCCTTTCAGCCCATCCTCTTCTCCTTCAGAGATATCTATGAGGGGAATGTTTGCTCTTTGGAAGTGGTTCCACAATTCTCTCAGGGAATGATCCATTTTTGCTCTCCACTTCTCTTTCTCTTTGAGTGTTTGGGAGCATTCAAACACTTTGTCTTCAATGTCAGAGATTCTTCTGCCTGCCCCATTCTGTTACTGAGGGATTCTACTATATTTCTCAGACCTTTGAGGATTACAAGTTCTTGCCTCAATGTGTCAAAATCTTTGGTGATTTTGTCTTTGAATTCATTGAATTCTTGAGACATCTTTTGAATTGTTCCTTGAATTTCTAATTCCATTTTTACTTCCATTCTGTTGATCTTATTTGCAATCCAAATTCTGAATTCAATTTCTGACATCTCAGCCATTTCTTTATGAATGGGATCTTCTGTTGTGTCTCCTTTGTTATTCCTTAGGGGAGTTGATCTACTCTGATTATTCATGGTATTAGAGTTTTTCCACTGATTCTGCCACATGATTATTTTTCACATATTGGCTTGAGAAGCTGGCAAGGTGAAATTGAATTGAGGGGTCCTGGAGTTGTAATTAACCATCCCTTTACCAAAGAACTGGGACTGGTGATTGTGGCTTCTCCCTTAGAGCTTTAAAAAGGTCCCATTCAGGACGACTGCCTGAAACTCTGGGGACCTGTTTGATGTAGTGGGGCTAGATGGTGCTGACTGGTATTCCGCCAGTCTCTGTCCAATCCTAGTGAATCAGTAGCTTTGGGCTAAAATATCAGCTATGGAGCTATATAAGCAACTAAGAATCCCGATCCCCTACAGGCGACACTGGAAGGGGAGAATCCCACACTCCCACAACAACACAACCAGGGTACAACCTTGGTAAGTCCTCAGGTGATAGGCCCAGGTCAAGAGTTCCAAACCAATTGTCCCAGTTGACACAAACATCAATCAGGTGGGAGAGTTCAAAAGGTCTTTAGCAACTAGGCAGCAGGGGTCCACTGGCACCTCAATTTGACCCCAGTAGGAGGGACTGTGGAGCTGTCACCACTGTCAGGGGTGGTGCTGCCACTGTTGGGGGTGGTTCTGCTGGTCTGGGGTACTGTTGTGTGCAGGTCACAGGAACCAGTGGGGAGCTGGAAGGCTTTTTCACTGACCGTAAGGGTCACAGGAGCTGGGCAGGGAACCAGATGGCAGAGTCACCAACCATGGGCTGCATGGGTCTCAGAAGCCAGTGGGAGTCTCCAGCTGTGGGCTGTGGGTCACAGGGGCCAGGCAGGATTTGCTGGCTGTGGGCTGTAAGTCTCAGTAAGCAGGCGGGAGCAGCCAGGCAGGAGTTGCCTGTGCAGGCTGCAGGTTACAGGAGCCTGGCAGGAAGCTGCCCACCGTGGGCTGCCGAGTTGGGAGCTGGTGGGCCATGGTCCCCAGTGGTCAGTAGCATGGGACCTGAGCTATGCTCTTTCCAAAATGGGGCAAGTCACTCTCCCCTTGTGACTCACCACCTCTATTAAAGTTATAGTTTCAGCACAACTGCCCCACAGCTCATGAGGTGCCCTGCCCTAGCAAAAATCTGCCAAACACTCTGGATTTTGCAGGAGGCAGTCTTTCAGACCACCAGGAGAGGGGAGAGGGATGAATTGGGAGTTCAGGAAGGTAGGGAGAATATCAACTTTTGGCCCCAGCAAGAGACTGCCCGGGCTTGCAGCAGTATCTCTCTGTGGAGGGAGTCCTGGCCCTCAGTCATTCTCTCCCCTTTGGTGAAACAAAAGCTCCTCTGTTCTCTACTTGCCTCAAGCTGCTCTGGGGGTAGGGGGAAGGGAAGAATTTCCATCCTCTTTGGGATGGGTTTTGTACCTGAAATTTGTGTCTTTGGAGTCCCAGCTTGTCACAGCAGAGATGATGTGAACCTATCTATCCTCTCTCTCAGCTCAGCTCCCGATCTTCCACTTTATTAGGTGATTTCTGGCCATTATTTATCCCTCTGGATGGGATCCTCTTCTGAAAGCCGGCTTCAGTTGGCTATCTTGCCTCCCTCTCCCTCACTTTCTTTGACTATAATGTGTAAATAACATCTTTCTTGTTTTTGAACTCGTATGTCTTCCATGGCCTCCCTCATTCCTCCCCTTCTAAGATAATGTGTCAGAAACTGATTACATTTTTGCTAAGTCTGCTTCCTTTTTAATTTCTGGGCCAATAGCTAAATCACATTTTCTAGCAGCCACACATCTATGTGGCCCATGGGATGTGCCTTTCCAACAGAACATAAGCAGAGTGGTGCGTCTCATCCAGTTCAGAGTACTTTATTTTCCCTTCACAAGGAAATCTCACAGCCCACATACTGAAGACAGTGGAGATAACACATAGAAGCTTAGATCCTTGGGTTGTCATTTGGAGGTGAGCTGACTGACCAGAAACCTCTGTAATTGACTCTGCCTAAGTGGAAAATAAATTTATACTGTAATAAGATACTGAGATTTTGAGGTTGTTTGTTACAGCAGTGTTATTTACCCTGCCACAGAAATTGGTACTTCAAAGTGGAGCATAGCTATAATAACTACTTGAAATATGTGTCACTAGCTTGGCATTTGGGCAGTAGGGAACAAGAACACAAAGATAACAGACAGAATGCCTAGAGACTCATGTTATGCAGTGACACGATGTCCGGCAAAATTGTCACCTGTTATAAAATGAAAAGTACACTGTGTATCTACTTAGCAAGTAGATTTGGGGAAGAGGCTGGAAAAGAGAATTAATGGTGTTTGTTGGTTGTTACTGACTACTGGCAGCAAGGTATTACAAGAAATAAATGAGCTCAGCAAAGGAAAGGCCAGTTTAGAAAAAGAAATTAAAGGGAAAAAGGAGAGTACAGAAAGTCAAGGGCTTGGTAGGTGAGAAAGTCAACTACTTTTGAACTCTGAATCATAGAAGATTATATTTAAAAAGAGAGATGAAGCCCAGTGGGAAGTCCAGTGCCCCATTTAACAAAATGACTCAGTCTTCCTACAAAAATTGTATTGAAATTGTGGTTTTCCCACTCTATCCTGATAATTCCAGGGTTGCCACCATTAAGCTGAAGATGTGAGACATGGAGTTGAAGAAGCAAAGAAAAGCACACTTGGAATCTATATCCAGGAGTGCACTTTGAGTTTAGTAGACACATGGAAATGACTGACAATAAATAGGTAGAGCGCTACTAAATTCTTGAGATAAATATATATTACAAAGTACCAGCAATCTGAAATAAAGAAGTTTTACTTTTGAGACTTACAAAAAGCTTGAGTTTCCAACCTGAATAAGCAGGCAAAGTTCTGAAAGCTGTGTAACTTCCAAGGGAGGCTGACTCCTAACACCCAGAGGAGGCCATTGAAAATAATGAAGCTGGAAGAACGTGCTAAAGAGCAAAGCAAGGGGCCACAGAGAGTAACGGGTAAAGCAGATCCTCTAGCACAGCAGAAACTGGCCCCCAATCAAAGGACTTTTCCCACCTTAGAGCAGCAAATCCTCACAATGTTTGCCAAGTGTGATTTTAGAATTGTCATAGCCTGATGATTTTTTGTGTGCTTTCCAGTCTCCTAATTTTTAATGAGAATATTTACAGGATTGTCCTGTCCTTGTTCTACTACTGAGTGTTGAGGGTGGAGGGTAGCAAACTGATCAACTTCTTTTTAGATCACAGAAACAGGACCACAGGGAGCACATCTAGGACAAAAGGAGAGAACTTCCCATCACTCAGGCATCTTGGACTTCTAGCTGGAAGCATTCACTGACTAGGTCAGCTCTTGGGTTTTCCAGCTATGAAATGGGCAAATATATTCTATGTGTGGGAGGAAGCATGAAACATGTATTTGGTGACCCAAAGAGCAGATTATGAAAGAAATTGGCTAGATATTTATCAAATACTTTTTCTCTTCCTGGACATATGACGACATTTCTCAGCCCTCCTACATGTACAAAGGGAACATTTGACTAGTTCTCACCAGTGTAACTCAAGCACAGGTGATGTTTCACTTCCAGCCAGAGGCAGTGGAGAGCAGATGTGTCTTCTCCACACTATCTCTCCCTTGGTGAGGACAGCAGAGCTATGAGGGACAGAAAGCCTGGGTCTCCAAGACATCTCCTGGAGAAAAGCCATCCAGGGAAACTGCCCAGCATCTGCATTAAACTTACATGAATAACTTTTATTGTGTTAAACCATAGAAATTAGCAAATTATCTTTTATTCAGTAGCATCAGTAAAGAGTAGCTCTGTGTCTCAAATAAGATGGCCTTCTTTTCCGATCAAAGTCAATGGCCCCAACTGACCAAATTCTCTTTTCTAAAAATTTGGAAGTGGAACATGTCCTAAGTCAGTTTGCTAGGGCAAGTCAAGCTGCAAAGTTATGTGGCACAAGGGGGCCCAAATGACAAATGAGTGTCATAAGCAAGACTAAGTTGTAGAGAAACACAAAAGCCATGAAAAACAAACAAACCACAAAAATGAAAACACACACACAAAAGGTAAGTTTGCGGGGATGGGCAGGAGACAGAGCAGATTTGCAGAGGACAGCCACAGCCATGCAGCCCCCTGGAGATGCTCTGCTCTCATCCCCCACTAAGAAGAACTCACCCCCTATTAGCTCTCCCAAGAGATGCCTCAGCCTTTAAGCTTCTTGTTCTTCATGGGTTTTTTTATTTGGTTGGTTGGGTTTTTTTTGAGACAGAATCTTGCCTTGTTGCCCTAGGTAGAGTGCCATGGCCTCATAGCTCAAAGCAACCTCAAACTCTTGCACTTGAGCAATAAATACTCTAGCCTCAGCCTCCCAAGTAGCTGGGACTACAGGCACCTGCCACAATGCCTGGCTTTTTTTAGAGATGGGATCTTGCTCTATCTCAGGCTGGTCTCCAAATCTTGAGCTCAAGAAATCTGCCCTCCTCAGCCTCCCAGTGTGTTGGATTATAGGTGTGTACCACAGCATCCCACCTTAATGTTCTTCTTAAACAGCTTCAATCAACTACTGAGTCCTCTGTGGGTACCAGGGCCTAGCCATTTATGCCTAAGTGATACTCCTCATATGGTGGTTTTTGCTCTGGAACCCTCAATTGCAGTGGTTCTCAACCTTCCTAATGCCACGGCCCTTGAATACAGGTCCTATAGGTCGTGACCCACAGGTTGAGAACCGCTGTTCTACTGCATTGGCCAAGGCTCTATCAAAACCTCATCATGGCTGAGGTTGCCTCTGTCCTATCTGATCTCTTAATTCTTTCCTTTCACGAGTGTCATAGCAGAGTTAGGATCAGAAGGCTTTTCCTGCCTATTTTTCCCTCCTCTCTATTTTATCTGTCACATGCATGTCCCCCCAATAAACTTCTTGCACTTTCAAGTACATTTTAGTGTTGGCTTCTGGCATCCCTGAACCTAGTCAGATTAAGATTTTTAGAGGCCGCAGGTATTAAAAAAGATTAAGGTACTCCCTAATATAATTGTAAATATAAACCAAATTTAGTCATAAAACAGACATGACCATTTTGACAAAGTTCTGGGTTTTCTGTAATGATTTTTTAATTATTTTTAATGTGAAATTTTCAATTATTTCTGCCTTCATATAAAAAGTTTCTCTACTTTACTTGACCTTTCAACACATGCTTATTATACCTGTTAGGTAATTGGGGAAAGCCTTAATTTGGGCTCAATCTTCCTTCCACTGAAATTACAATATGAAATGGATTGGGACTGGGAGATGAGATGGAGTTTGCATTACCAATTGATATGCAATAAATAAATAAGCTTAATACTTGGCATCTTAGAACAAAACATATCTATTAGCTCATGTTTTTTGTGGGTCAGGAATCTGTGCAAGGCTAGCTGGGTCCTTTGTCTTAGAGTGTCTCCTTGGCTATGTTGATAGAGCAGGGGTCTCATGTGAGGCTGTAAGGAGAAGGATCCACCTCCAGGCTTACTTAGTTATTGACAGCTAAATGGTTTTTGGACTAACGGGCTCAGCTCCTTGCTGGCTATTGGCAGAGGCTGCTGTCAGTTCCGTGCCTCGTAGACCTCTTCAGCGTGTCAGCTCACTTCTTTTAAGCATGCAGGCTGAGACATCAGCAGAGAGAGCCGACTAGCAAGATGGAAGTCACAGCCTTTTGTAACTTGATCACAGTACTGATACGCCCTCAGTGTTGCCACATTTCATTCATTAAACTGAATTACTCAAAAGAAAAACAACACACAAGGCAGTGGATAGCAGGAGAAGGGACTTCTTAGGACCCTCCTAGAGTCCAGTACCAAGAAATGGACCTCTCTGTGGACTGTGTTTTACATTTCTAGGTTTACTTGGATGAATAGTATTTGTTCAGTCATTATATAAGCATATGCCAAATATTCACTTCACATTTTGTAAGTTATTATCTAGACTATTAACTCATATATCTTTGAGAAAAATACTCCCCTGTAGGTCTACCCCTTGGTCAGAGTTTACAAGCCATGTAGACTTCACTTTTGCCCAGACACTGACTTAAATACCGGTAAGGACCAGAGGAAGAGAGTAGATGTCGTAAAGGCCTCAAAGGTCTTGACACCTAATGTTTTAATTGCCGAAGTAGAGACAAGTAATAAAAGAGAATGAAAGACTAGAGTAACCATGGCTCTTTCAGGATGACAAAAGGCTGCATCATTGGTGATGCGCACGATTTTCTCTGCAGATTTCAAATGCCACTACCAAGGAAACTACAGCAAAGGGGTATTATTCTCAGATCCATGGCATTCCCTCTCTTTGCCCAACAGAAAGATGGGATGCAGTGTTTTTATGAACCAAAGTTGAAATTTCACTGAGTTTATTGTTTGTTTTAGTTTTCACTGACCCATTGTGGGGGATGGAGCGACGTGAGCCCTCGTCTTACGATACCTGCTACTCAGCCCTGCACAATCTGGAACTCACTCTGCAGAAAACATCAGAAAAATCAGAATGTAAAGTAAGATTAAGCAGAACAAGGTCACTGATGGAGCAGAACAGCAAAAGTCACTTGGCTTTGGTTTTTAATCTGAGTAGATATAATTCTGGAGAATATCGCATTTCTCCTCACCTTTTTGAATTTCAGGCAAGCATCAGAGAAGTCATCACAGAGAAAAATTGCTTGTGCCCACTAAGTACCCCCTCGACATCTGCTTTTTTCCTTGTTAAAAGCTTTTCTTATCAATGTGAAGACACATCTACCACTAATAGGAAAATTGTGCTGCCCTTTAGATTGTGCACAAATAAATTTTAGCTACTGATTGTTCCATTAGTACTTGGATAATTCTGTCCCCTGAGAAGTCCCACAGGCATTCAGAGTTTGTGCTTGGCTGAAGAGTAGTGGGGCAAAGCCGCACTTACAGAATCTTGACCAAACACCTCCGATCAGACTCCAAATAGATGGGAGAAAAAACGTACATCAGAGAAATACATTTATACTCTCACACAAAATAATGACAACAGATATGTTTTAAAAGAAATAAAAATCCTAACACCAACTTCACTTCTTTTAAATCAAAGCTTCCCCAAGATCAAGTACTAGGCCACATCAGGGAACCAGAGGCAAATTAAAGAAAGGAAGTTTAGCAGTGATGATTATTTCTTTTACCCTTTAGTGGAAAAGTTCCGAGTGGAAAGTATCTTTCCTCTAGTTCAGGTTGAAGAGGCCTTTCCTCTCACCTCGGGCTCACGTCTGCCCTGAGCTTAGCCTGCAAATTCACAAATATCCTCCAAAAAATTCACATCAATACAGCCCAGAATGGTTACTTAGCTTCATAAAATCAGGTCAGAGTGAAAGAATAAGTTCTAATTACCCACTGAACTCATCTTTGAATCCAGTATTCCTATTTTCTCGTGTGTTCTTATAGCTGAAATTATTTTTCTCAAGAACCACAAGAGGGAGTATTCTTACTTCTCTGTCACTGTCATCACTGACATGGGATAGATATTATCCTTATGTTTATTTTATAATGATGAGACATAGTATTAAATTCTAGGTAAGCGTTTTTATTCACCTAAAATCTGAGTGATTATCTGCTTGTCTTTCATTGATTCAAATTTAATATATTCAGGATATTTTTTCAACCAGTCATGATGAAAGAAAAATCAGACAGCATTTCATAACGGTTTTTCTTCTCATGTTTATTATCTGGGGAATGTGAAGGAGGATTTCTCTGTTGTCTTCAGCAAATGCAAGATAGCAATAGATAATTCACCCTAACTAGGAGGAAAGGAATCACTTATCTAGAAATAATAATATTACTGCTTTGAGCTGACCTCTTGCTTAGTCCTTAAAGGTCTAAAAGCAAACCACGAACATGATTCGGTCATTCTTGTCATATGCCTATAAGACAAAGAGGTGTTAATACTTTCTTCAGTAACCAAAGTATAGTGATAGTGAGGAAACTATTGGTCTTAGGGAAGATAACACAATTGACTGTATTAATCAAAGTAATTGACACAGACTACTAAAATAAATAACCCCCAAAGCTTGTGGACACATGCACACATAACCCATCTGTTGGAGGTCAGGTGACTAGCCTATTCCACTCTCTTCCAAATGATAACTCAAGGATTCCAGTTCCTTTCGTTATAGGACTCCACCATGTTCCCACTGAATTCTCACTTGGCTGACAAGCAAAGAGTGGGATGATTTCTGGGGCCATGCCTTGAAATAGTATACTTTATTTCTGTCACCTGCTGGTTGTCTAGAACCCAGTCAGATGACCAACTTAGGGAGAGAGTGAAGCTTCCCATATGCCCAGAAAGAAGATACACAATTACTGAGTTTCTAGACCAGGAGTTTGTAACATGGGTTTCATGGGCTGCCAAAAGGTCTGTCGCCTTGCACAGAAAATGAATTCAATCCTTACCTCTAAATAAAATATAACAAATCAGACAGTGCCTGTGGCTCAAGGAGTAGGGCACCAGCCCCATATACTGGAGGTGGTGAGTTCAAACCCGGCCCCCGGCTACAATATAACATAGTCTTCCATTATAAATGCAGGCACAGTACACTTTTGTGGTGCCCAAAGTCACCTCCACTCAGTCCATCTGATTTCAGTGCCGCTAAGGTGAACAATTCCACTCACAGTGTCAGTTTCTCAGGTGTGACATCTTTTTGTTTTTCTGCTTTTAGGCTTTTCTCTGAAGTCTCAGAAGGTCACTCAGGTGCAGCTCAACGGTGTAGAAGGGCTAAGAACCACAGGCACAGCACTCAATGTTGAACAAGAGTTTATGTAAACAGACCAGTCTCCAGTTCTCTGCTGAGAAATTCCGAAACACATTCTACAAGCTTCATCTGAGTTTGCAAGTGGAATTCAGTCCCAATTGTTCCCAGAAACAATCAGCACAATAACGGGCCATTTATTGGATTTTCTCTCCTTCCTGATACTTCCCTCCTTCTCTTATTTCTATTTCTTGGAATTGTCTCCCAAATAAACTACTTGCCCCAAGTCATCATCTCAGCCTCTACTTTCATGAAAACCCAATGTAAGAGTTTGCCTGGGAAGAGGCTTTAGATAAAAGCCCCTTAATATGGATTTTGAAACTGAATTACTGAACAGTCAGATGGCAACTCCTGCATGTGGCAAATGTGGGGAAAGTAGCTAACTCCTAGCTTTCTATGGCATCACAAATATTTAGACTGTCATCTATGATATGTTGGGATATGGTACAAGTGAAAGGCAAAGATTGGCTCATGCAGTATCTCTGTTGCTTGAATGGTATAGGGCAAATGTAATTTTAAAAATGGGATAAGTACCTACTAGGTGAGGGGCACAACTGGAACAGGGACTTCAACTACATTACTTCACAATGTAACCTAATCATTTCAAACGGTTAGATTAAAATCGTTCATTTTAACCTGAAATATTTTACAAATGAAGTATGTAAGTATGACTGAGAATCTTGAATGCCCAGTTTCCCCTGAACACTTTGGGTCATCAAAAGTAGTCTCTATCCCTTGCTAGAAAAGCAGCCTTCTGTTGACAGGAGAATGTGCAGTGATCTCAACAAAAGGAGATGCTTGCAAGATAATACTTATGTTTAAGATCTGTCCCTATCTGTCTTCATTGATTCCAGGCCAATAGCTAAAGACCTCAGAATAGGCCAAGCAAGGAAGAATAATAATTCTTGCTGGCTCGGCACCTGTAGCTCACTGAGTAGGGCACTGTCCACATACACCAAGGCTGGCAGTTTGAGCCAAGCCTGGGCCTGCTAAACAGCAATGACAATTGCAATCAAAAAATAGCTGGGCATTGTAGCAGGTGCCTGTAGTCCCAGCTACTAGCTGGGCATTGTAGAGGTTGCCTATTGTCCCAGCTACTTGGGAGGCTGAGGCAAGAGAATAGCTTAAGCCCAAGAGTTTGAGGCTGCTGTGGGCTCTGATGCCATAACACTCTACTGAGAGTGACAGCTTGAGACTCTGTCTCAAAAAAAAAAAAAAGTTCTTACTGCAAGAGGAAATAGCTTACCAAAAGATTTTGAAGTCTTGGCTGAGATGTATTGGCAGGAGCTGGAGTAGGTCTTGAGAAGAGAGCTGAGAGTGTGGAGAATTATACTATGTAAAGCCTGGCAGAGGGGGCAGTTTGCTGACATGGGTGCACTCTATCAGAATTAACTGTCCAGCTGGCAAGGACACCTGAAACCAGTTCTAACATGTTGTTACAATGGCTCCTTTAAGCTTGGACGTGACACCACTACATGAGCTAGAGATTATATACTGTGTCCAGTGAATTGGTAGAGCAAAAAAGAAATAATCAGGGAAATGGTCACCTTTTAAAAATCTTTTATCAATACTTAATATTTTACATAGTTATGGAGTACATGCAATTGTTTGTTACATGCATGGAATGTGTAATGACCAAATAAGTGTATTTAGGGTATCCATCACCTTAAGTGTTTATCATTTTTATGTGTTGATATCAAGTCCTCCCTTGTAGTTACTCTGAAATATATATAATATCATTGGTAAACTTAGCCATCCTAGACAGCTATCAAACATCTTTTATTTCTAACTGTCTGTCTGTACGTATAACCAAGCTCTCTTTATCCCCTCCCCATTCTTTGTCACTGATATTTAGCTAATCTCCATGTCTGTGAGATCTATATTTTTGGCTCCCACGTATGAGTGAGAACATATAATCTTCATCTCTCTGTGCCTGGCTTATTTTACTTAACATAATGACTTCCAGCTCCATCTATGTCCCTGCAAATGCCATAATCTCATTTTTTCTTATGGTCAAACAGTATTACATTGCATATATATCCACATTTTCTTTATGCATTCATTTGCTGATGGAAATTTAGGCTGAATCCATATTTTTACCACTGTGAATAGTGCTGTGATAAACATGCAAGTTTGATATATGCCTTTGATATACTGATTTATTTTCTTTTGAATCAATACTCAGTTGTGGGATTGCTGAATCATATAGTAACTCTATTTTTAGTTGTTTGCAAAATTTGCATACTGTTTTCTATAGTGGTTGCACTAATTTATATTCTTATTAACAGCGATAGAAGTTCCCTTTACCGTGCATCCTTACCAGCATCTGTTATCTTTTGTTTCTTTAAAATAAAAGCCATTCTATCTGGGTGAAGTGATACGGAATATCTCACTTAATTTTCATTTCCCTGATAATTAGTAACGTTGAGCATTTTATCATATAGGTGTTTGTTGTTTGTATGCCTATTTTTAAGAAATGTCTATTCTTATCTTTTGCCCATATTTAATGGGATTATTTGTTTTATGACTACTGAATTGAGTGCCTTGCCTATTCTAAATATTAGTCCAGATTAGTCAAATAAGCAATTTGCAAATATTTTTCTCTTGTTCAAGAGGTTGGTCTGTTCATCTGTTGATTGCTTCTTTTGTTGTGCAGAAGCTTTTTAGTTTAATATTGTCTACTTTTGTTTTCGTTGCATGTGCTTTTGAGGTCTTAGACATAAAATCTTTGCCTAGACCAATATCTTAAAGAGTTTTCCATGTTTTCTTCCAGTAGTTTCATGGTGTCAGTTCTTGTGTTTAAGTTTTTAATCCATCTTGATTTCACTTTCATATTTGGTGAGAGACAGGAGCCTATTTTCATTTTTCTACATATAGTTACCCAGTTTTTCCTCTACCATTTATTGAAGAGGGTGTCACTTCCCCAATGGATGTTCTTAATGCCTTTGTCAAAAATCAATTGGCTACAAATATGTAGATTTGTGTCTGCATTCTCTCTTCTGTTCCCTTGGATTATATGTCTATTTTTACACCAACACCATGCTGGTTTGGTTATTATAGGCTTGCAATACATGTATTTTGAAGTCCGTGTGCTGCCTCCAGCTTTCTTTCTGTTTAGGGTTGCTTTGCTACTATCTGACCAAGTTCCATAGAAAGGAAACACACATCCTTCTCTAGGGTAATGAGGAATGCACAGTGGTGAGGGCACAAGCATCATCAGAAAGCTCAAAGGTAACTCTACTCTGTAACATGAAATGTTACCTTGGGACTAGAATTCTTAGTGTCACTTGCATAATTGGGAGAATAATTGGTAGCACCTAAATATCAGAGTCAACATTGACATAATTACCATAGCAAGAAGCAAGGCCAGAGTAGCACCTAGCTTGCCTTGGTCCATAGAGATCTGTGGCAATGGTCAAAAGACCATAGTGTCCTCAGAGTAAAATAGAAGAATGGTGAAAATAACACCATATGCTTTAGCTGTCTGCCAAAGTGCTCAAAGCATCAAAAAATGTTTTAAAACAAAAACAAAAAAGCCCTCTGATTAAACTGGATCTACTTATATCCACTTCACTCTTTCTACTATGCACAATATGCAATCACAGTTCAAAGAAACAATTCAAACTCTCAATATATTAAGTTTATTACAATTTTTTAGCACCAAATAATAAAATGAATAGATGTATATTTAGGTCCTACAGTAAGTGGCAAAAAATCCATAGTAAGAAAAAAGACAGCACTGCTCAGCTTCTATTTCACAAGAATCTAGAGAACTTTTGCTATTTAACAAACCTCTCTAAAACTCAGTGGCTTAAAACAATAGCAACATTTATACGTCTCAGGAACATAAAATAGGACAATGGTTGGCAGAGATAACTTGTCTTAGCTCTACTCAGCATCTGCTGGATTATTGTGAGGTCTAAAAGCTGGAATATTCTGAAGACTCAATAGTGTCCAACAGCTGATGCTGGCCTTGGCTGGGACTTCAACTGGGGCTACTGGCTGGAATATCTACATGAAGCATCTTCATGTTACCTGAAATTCCTTTCAAAATGGTGGTAACATTAAGGGGCAAGCATTCTGATAGGGAGAGCCAGGAAGAAGCTGTATTAACTTTTCTAAATTTAGCCTTATAGTCACACACACCAGTTCTACCACATTCTCCTCATTAGAAGTGAGTCATTAATTTTGGTCTTCATTCAAGACAAGCTTAAACAGACTACATCATTTGATTGGATGAATGTCAAAGAATTTGCAAACAGGTTTTTAAACCACAAGTCTTTCTTCAGCTAAAAATTGTTTATATTTCTTCTACATGCAAAATATACTTATCTCCTTCAAGATCTTCAAAAGCCTCATCTATTATGGCATCAGGTTCATATTCAAGGTCAAGTATCCTGTCATCCAAGTTAAGTCTAGCTGCAGATGAGCTCCTCAGGTACAGTTTCTTAATTATAACTTTTCACACTGAAAAGACAATTGATGTCTCCCACATGGTCCAGCATACAAAAGTGCAAGCATAAGGTATAGGTATTGTCATTCAAAAGTTCAGAAAAGGGAGACCACCATCAGTAGCAATTCTGGAATATATTTAGGTACTGGTTCCAAGTTTTTGTATTAGGGGTCAGTCCTACTGCATGAGAATTATTCTCTATGGCTCTTGGTTTCTCCCTCTGGACTCATGATCATTTATCTTCCTATGTAAGAGGATAGTATTTGCATCTGAATAGTTTTCTCAATCATTGATAATAATGGTTTGAGGGTTCAGAAACTTTTTTCACTGGATATGATCTTTGTCCCTTTAGTCCAAGCTGTCGGAAATAAAATTCTATTAAAAGCTTGGTGGGCTTTCTATTAATCTTACTGATGTTCAATCCCTTTGGTATAAATCACACCCACAACTCTCATAAAGATAAGTTATTTTCTACTTTTTTTTAATTTAAAAATTTTTTAATTAACAAAAAAGATTGCATATGATGTCTGACAATTGAATTCACTAACTCATCCTAGAAAAAGTGCTACATACTTCATTGCTGAGTATCATTATGGCCAGCTTTGAAGTACTCCCCTTGGGAAGCTATGCACCAATGCCAGCACCCTTCAAAGAAATTTTAGAACTCTTTTTCTGGAATAGCTATCAGAACTGTCATTGTATAGCAAATAAAAATCACATAACAATAATGATGAATGCCACTCAGTCAGACACTGTCACATGTCAACATGAACACAGCTATGAGACACTGATATACCAAGGTCATGAAACTTTACTGAGTTGTTTATACAGTGCTTCCAAGGGAAGTGCATGCTAGCAAGTTCATGAACTTAATTGTCAAAACTTGAAATGATGACAGGTCTGCAGGTCATTCCAGGAAAAGAGTTCCAAAATTGCTTTGAAGGGTAGACTAGGCACTGGCTTTGGTGCATAGCTTCTCAAGGGAAGTACTTCAAAGGTGACCATAATGATATTCAGAAATGAGGTATGTAGCACTTTCTCAAAGGTGAGTTTACAGACTTAATTGCCAGGCTATGTAAATTTATAGCATACAACATGATGTTTTGATATATGTACACATTGTGAAATGACTGAAACAAGCTGGTTAACATATGCATTATCTCATATACTTAATATCTCTTAGAAATTTTTAAGTATATCGTATGTTGCTTTGGACAATAGTCATCATGTTTAGCCCTTTCCTGCTTTGTACTTGTTGGGTTACTGTAGAAAAATGCTCTTGGTTAATTTAAAATTTCTGCTAAACTACAATCCATTACCCTTAAGAATTTTGCAGGAAGATTTTTCTGTTCACAGCAGCATCTTAAATCTTCCTAAAACATTAACAACGAATAGTACAGTCACACCCTTGGTATTATCTTAGACCATGTTTTACTTATAATGCCCTGATTTTGATTTCTTCCTAGAATCTATTTTCAAACTTTAGCATTATTTACTATCTGGAGTACCTTGAAATTAGAAATAATTTAATTAATTTTCAACCCACTAACTCCTAGTCCCTATACATACATATATACATATATGTGTAAGTGTGTGTATATGTATATATATGGTACAAGGTGTATTTATATATATAAATATAGATATATATATCTTTTATATATATGAAGGTAAGGGTGTGTGTGTGTGTGTGTGTGTGTTTCTTTTTGTTAGAGACAGAGGTTTATTCTGTTACCCAGAATGGAGTGCAGTGGCCTGCTCACTGCAACCTTGAACTTCTGGCCCAAAGGAATCCTTCCTGCCTTGGCTTCCCAAATAGTTGGCACCAAAGGTTCAGGTTATCAAGCCAGGCTATTTTTTTGTTTTTTTGTCAGTAGAGATAGGGTCTTGCTCTATTGCCCAGGCTGGTTTCAAACTTCTGGCCTCAAGCAATCCTCTTGCCTCAGCCTCCCAAAGTACTAAGATTACAGATGTGAGCCATTGCATTCAGCTGTCCTCGTATTTTTAACAGGTATTTCTTTACCTTATTTTTCTCCTTTAATATTTTCCTATAGGCAGTTAAAAAAAAAAAGAGTGGCACCCTTTGATTTTGGGCTTGAAAATTTTGTTAGCATATCATGCAGTTTATAAGGCATATTTCCTATTTTGTATGTTACTGCAAGATACAGCGTTGGTAGGTTTTCTGTTACCACATAACAATTGTCCCCTTTTTTCTAGCTTTCAAACATGTTTTCCTCAATTTAAGTCCTCATTGCCAGCCTCAAGGGGCACCAAGCACCTGTTAAACAGTCTTGTCAAGGTGTTAAGTTTTCCTTAGCTCTCTGGTTGAGGTTCCAAAGCAATTCCTACATGTTTTAGGTTTTTGTGTATCAGCACCCTTACAGCTTTTCTAGATACTAAATATAAAAATCTCTTCCATTTATCTATTGCTGGATTAAAAACCAGCTCCAAAATACAGAAGCTTATAAACACAGCAACATGTATTTTGTTTAAAAATAAAAATCGAGCAGGGATTAGTTGGGGTAGTTCATATATGCTCTGCCCAGCTTTCACCAGACAAGCTTAAAAATTGGTAACTAAAATCATCAGAAATCTTGTTCATTCGTATGTCTGGTGGTTGATACTGGAGATCTTCCTGACCCTTGACTATGCTTATCAGATAAAACACCTATATGTGCTGCCTACATGTGCTCTCACTACTAGGTCAATACTTTGTAAGGTTCTCAAAAAAGAGAGCCACAAGGAAACCATATTACCTTTTTTGGCATGACCTTGGTAGTAGTGAAATAGCATTGCTTTTCAATGCATTATTTTTTTAGATGCCAGTAATTAACAGTGTTCAAGGGGAGGGTAGTTATTATAAACATTTTGATAAGGAGTGTTAAAAAAGTTTGTGGACATGTTCACAAACCACAACACCCATATATACTTTAAGTGAAATTAAGTTACAATTTCCTCTATTTCCCACTGCCCTGCCTGGCAGCTTGTATTAATGCAACTATTAATAAAAAATGCTTAGATGAAAATATAAAATCTGGGGCCAATATAAGACTTGGCAGGATACTCAGAAGATAAGTTCAATGACAGAATGGAAATGACGGGACTGAGGACCCGGGGGACAGTACCAAAAGGTCTAATATTTGTGGAATTGGAATTACATAAGAAACCAAAAAGAGAATGGTACAGAAAAAATATCTGAAGAAACAGTGGCTGAAATGTCCTAATGTTGGTGAAAGTCATAAATTTGTAGATTAAAGAATTTCAGTAAACCCAAATAAAATAAACATAAAGAAGCCCATGCCAAGACATATTTTAGTCAAACATCTGAAAACTAAAGGCAAAGAAAAAATTGTTGGAAATCAACAAGAAATCAAGACACTAAATAGAATATGGGAACAATAATTCAAATGACAATGGATTTCTTATCTGAAATCATGCAGGCCAGAAGGAATTGACTCATTATTTTCAAATAGGACTTTCCTTCAGTCTTACTTGCTTTCTCCAATGAAGGAAAACCAAGAGAATTTGCTGCCAGAAAACTTACTGATAATACAATTGGTAAGGGAAGATTTTCAGACCAAAGTGAAATGATACCAAAGGAAAACTTTGAATATCAGAAAAAAATAGGAACAGAAATATTGGGTAAATATAACTTCTCTTGAACTCTTTAAAATACATTCGATAGATAAAAATAAATTTATCACCTTTTCTGATAATTTCCTTCATGTACATTGGTGAAATAATTATAATAATTACAATATAAATTGAGAAAAATAAAGCACCTGGTGGTCAGCTTTCTATAGTCTAAATGAAGTGGTAAAATATTGATTCTAAATAGACTATAAACAGTTAAATATGTTTATTATAACTCTTGAGCAACTATTTTTTTAAAAAATGATATAGTAACACACAATACATTAAAATGTAATACTAAAAAAGTTCAGATAATCTAGAAGAAGGGTCCAAAGAAGAAACAAAAAAAAAAATGGAGCAGGAAAAATAGAATACAAATAATAAAATAACAGACGTAAACCTTAATATATCAAGAATTATACAGGGTCTAAATACAAGTTAAAGGAGAGAGGTTGTCAGAAAGATTTAAAAAGAAAAACAATGCGTAGGTTAAAAGTAAAAGGATGGGGAAGGGATGGTAACACTAATCAAGAGAAAGCCAAAATGATAAACAGATGTTACATGATAATAAAAGATTCAATCAACTCACCGAGAAGACAAAACAATCCTAAAGGAGTATAGATGCACAACAGAACTTCAACGTACGTGAAACAAAAACTGACAGAAAAGCAAGAGAAAGGAGCAACTCCATAATTACATTTGACAATCTCAACTTCTCTCAGTATTTACAGGAACCTGCAGACAAAACTCAGAAGGATGTGGAGAAATGGAACAACACTATCAACTAAGGAATTTAACTCACATTTGCAGAACACTTCACCCAGTAAAAACAAAACACATGTATTTTTTAAGTGCACATGGAATAATCACCAACACAGAGTATATCCTGGGTCGTGAAACAAAACTTACATTTACAAAAAAATGATATCACACAAAATTGATGATCTCTTAGCATAACATAATTTAACTAGATATTAATAAAACAAAGATAACAAAAATTTTCAAACAATGGAAATTAAATGACATACTAATAAACAACTCACTTGTCAAGAAGGAAATCTCAAGGAAACTTAAAAATATATTGTACTGATAAAATTTTAAATCCAACATACTAAAATTAGAGGGACGCCCATAAAGTTATCCTTTCAGGGAAATTGATAGCATTACATGCTTGTATTAGAAAAGAGGAAAAGTGTAATTTCTGTAAGTCAGTAATTTAAGCTTTTGCCTTAATAAACATGGGGGGGGGGGGGAAGAACTAAACCCAAAGAAGGTGCCAAAGAGGAGAAATTGAAAAGAGAAAAGCAATAAAGAGAAAAACATTAACTTTTACTAATCTTTAAAAAGGTTACTAACATTGATAAAACTCTAGCAAAACTGGAAAAAAATACAGAGAAGACACAAATTACTAATAACAGCAATAAAACCTAGGATATAACAGATCCCACAAACATTAAAAGGAAGATAAGGTGATCATAGGGAGAATTAACTATGCATAAATTCAATAATTCATGTGAAATGGAACAATATCTCAAAAACCATAAAACACCAACACTTACCCAAGATGAAATCAATATTTTGAGTAATCTTATAGCCTTTAGAAAAACTGAATGTTCTTTATTATTATTATTGTTGTTGAGAATTCATTGAGGGTACAAAGAACCAGATTACATTGACTGCATTTGTTAGGTAAAGTCCCTCTTATAATTGTGTCTCACCCCCAAAAGGTGTGTCACACACTGTGAACCCCTCATCCCCCTCCCTCTCTCTGCTCTCCCCTTCCTCCATCCTCCACTGTATATTAGGTCATTAATTGTCCTCATATCAGAATTGAGCACATAGGATTCTTGCTTCTCCATTGTTGTGATTCTTTACTAAGAAGAATGTATTCTACTTCCATCCAGGTTAATACAAAAGATGTAAAGTCTCCATCTTTTTTAATGGCTGAATAGTATTCCATGATATACATACACTACAGCTTGTTAATGCATTCCCGTGCTGGTGGATATTTAGGCTGTTTCCACATTTTGGCGATTGCAAATTGAACTGCGATAAACATTCTAGTGCAAGTGTCCTTATGGTAAAAGGATTTCTTTTCTTCTGGGTAGATGCCCAGTAATGGGATTGCAGGATCAAATGGGAGGTCTAGTTTGAGTTCTTTGAGGGTTCTGCATACTTCCTTCCAAAAAGGTTGTATTAGTTGGCAGTCCCACCAAGGGTGTAAAAGTGTTCCCTTCTCTCTCCACGTTCACACCAGCATCTGTAGTTTTGAGATTTTGTGATGTGGGCCATAAACTGACTATTCTTAATTAAAGAAAAACTTCTCCAACGAAATCTCCTGGCTCAGATGTTTAAAGAAGAAATAGCATCAATTCTATAGTCTCTTCCTGAAAATAAGAGCAGGGAGCCCTTCCCAAATCTGTCTTTGAGTCCAGCATTCCTCTGATACCAGTACCAGACAAAGAAGACAAGAAAATAAAGGAAATCTACAGATCTGAATCACTTACTCCTGAATACTGACACAAAAAAATCTACAAAATATCAGTATATGGTATGCAGCAATATATAAAAGGAATAACAACCATTAGACACCACGAGCTATCTACGTTATAGATACTGCTAACTGTCTAATGCAGAGAAACTACATGATCATATCAATAGACACAGAAAAACCATTTGATAAAATCTGCTATCACTTCACGATAAAAAAAATCTTGGCACAATAGGAATAGAAGGTTTTTTAACGTGTCAAAGAACATCTACCAAACAACAACAAAAACAATAAAAATCTCTGACTAATAGCATACTTGATGAAAAAGTGAATGCTTTCCTGCTTGATCAGTTACAACAGAAAAATGCCCACTTTCACCCCTCCTTATTCAACATCATAAAGACTGGAAAAGGGAAAATAAAATTATCCCTATTTGCAAGAGACAAAATTGTGAATGTAGAAAAGCCAACCTAATCTATAAAAAATACTAGGAATGGATCTAGCAAGGTTTCAGGAAACTGAAAATAATTATTAAAAATGAAATAGCTCCAAAATAATGAAATAAATGCTTAAACATAAATCTAATGAAATATTTGCAAGAGCTGTATGCTGAAAACTAGACAACATCATGAAAGAAGTTAGTATAACCTCAAATAAGTGGAAACAGACTGTGTTCATGGATTAGAAGATTCAGAATAATAAAAGTGTCAATTCCAATGTAATCTCAATAAAAATCCCAACAGGATTTTGTAAATACATACAAACTGATTCCAAAATTTATATGGACAGGCAAAGGAACTAAAATAGCTAAGCAATTTTGAGACAGTAGAATAAAGTTGAGAGTAACTTATATATTACTATAGCAATTATAGTAATAATCAAGTCAGTGTGCTCTTGGTGGAGCAATAAACACAAACATCAATGAAATAAAATAGACAGTACAGACATAGACCTACACAAATATGGCCAATTGATTTTTTGCAAAAATGCAATGGCAATTCAATGGAGAAATCATGTTTTCAACAATGGAGCAATTGAACGTGTATATGTAAAAAGTGAAACTCAACTTAAATCTCACACCTCATCTAAAAATTAACTCCATATGAATCACAGATCTAAATACAAAACATAAAAACATGAAACTTTTAAAAGAAAATATAGAATTCAGGATATAAGTTCAGATAAAGAATTTGTAAACAAAACACCAAAAGTACAATATATAAAATTTAAAAATTGGCCAGGTGTGGTGGCTCACAACTGTAATCCTAGCACTGTGGCAGAGGCTACAGTGGGAAGATCACGTAAGGCCTGGAGTTTGAAACCAGCCTGAGGCAGAAGCAAGACCCCATCTCTATAAAAAATACAAAAAAATTATCTGGAGATGGTGACATACACCTGTAGTCCCAGCTAGTAGGAAGGCTGAGGCAGGAGGATCACTTGAGCCCAGGTTGCAGTGAGCGCTGATGATGCCACTGTACTCTAGCCCAGGTGATGGGTGAGACCCGGTCTCAAAAAAAAAAAAAAAAAGAAAGAAAGAAAAGAAAGAAAAGGACAAATAGATAAATTGAACTTCACCAAACTTTTAAAACTTTTGTTTTGTGGAAAATTATTAAGATATTTAAAAGACCAGAGATTCACTGGGAGAAAATGTTAGCAAATCATATATCTGACAAAGGACTTGTATTTGGAATATAAAAAGAATATTTTTAAAATCTCCAAAATGCACCAATAAGAAAACGAACAACCAATTTTAAAATAGTCAAAATGTGTATATAGCCACTTCATAAAAATTCATGATTTTTAAATAACCACATGAAAATATGCTCAACATTATGATCAAAATCCAGAAGATACCTCTTAACCCTTATCTGAAAAGCTAGAATAAAACAAAACAAACAAAAGCCTGGCAATAGCAAGTGTTGATGAGAATTCAAAGCAAACAGAACTCTGATACATTCCTGAAATGCAAAGTGGTATAGCTACTCTGAAAAACAGTTTGACAATATTTTTAAAAGTGAAACATATCTTGCCATGTGACCCCAAAATTTCATTCCTCAATATTGGCTCTACAGAAATGGAAATATATGTTCCTGTATGCATATATTCACACATGTCAAAACTGTCAAAAACTGAGATCAACTCAAGAGTTCTTCAGTGGGCAAATGGATAGACTACTATAATACATCTAACCATGGAATGGTATTCAGCAATACATAGAATATCAACACAAAGTGATATTCACTCAATTCTTGAGTGAATTTCTGCTGGGTGAAGAAACCAGTCTCAAAATGTACAATCACAATAATTTGGCAATCTAAACAAATTACAGCTACAGAAAACAGATTTGTGGTTGTCATAGGTTAGAGCTGGGAAAGGCTATGATTACAAAGAGACACGGCATAAGGGACTTTTGGAGGGACAATGTTCCTTACGGGAAGATAAAGGAAGACAGCCTTGTTCTGTATCCCAGTTGTGCCACTGGTCACATGCATCCACGTGTGTGCTAAAACTCAGAACAGTGCTCCAAAAGTAAAAACATGAATTTTGTCACATGTAAAACTTTAAAAAATGTAAATTTTGTTAAAATTAAAAAGTAAACAATTTCTAATAATATAAACTCTAAATTGGAAAATAAGTCGCATTTTCAGATCTGTAACTATGTGCCAAGATCTTTCTAGCTAAAGGCTTTATATTCGTTAATTTATTAAACCTCGCCATAGCTCTGTGATTTAAGTATTCTTATTCCACAGATGAAGAAATTAAACAGAGAAAGATCAAATAGTTTCTCCATGATCACATAACTAATGAGTGCCTCCGTCAGAATTCAAACTTATCTTTACCCATAAGTCCATAGTCCTTGAACATTGAAACAGAAAATTGATGTTTGATAGTGAAGTATGCTATTACTTTATCACTTTTCCACACTTTCAGAAGAAAACTGATAGTAGGGTATTTACTTCTGCTATTTAAGTTGGGTATAAACAAATACTTATTACTGGCATGAAAATAAAGTAAAGAGTTTCAGAAGTCTGCCAACACTTTAGAACTATAAAACTTTCCTTTTTCTAATAACCCAGATAGCTAAGAAATTCAAATAACTAGTTTTTAAACTGCAATTTACTTTTAGGTGAAAAATATAAATGACAAGTAAACAAGCTGATATCAAGAATTTTTGAAGCAATTTCCAAAATATACTACAGGGTCAGCATATTTTCCACCTAATTTCTTAGACTGTCTACTTTGAAATGTAGAATTCAAATCTATAACTACTTGACCACCTGCTATTTATGCTCATTATTATAACTGTATTATATCAAGATGCTGAAGTGTCTTCTGAATCACTAAAGCAAGTTTAAAGTTTTTCAGGATGGCTTTATGATTGTTTATTTCATTATTTTCCCTCTAAAACTTGAAAATCCTCTACATCAGCCAAATTGCTAAATTAACTGTAAGAGTCTACTCCCCTAATCATTTCAGTTAATAGGAGTTTGTGGTGTTTAACTGTTTTTAAAGAAAAATTAAAAGCAAAGGCACAAATTAATTATTGTCTTTGTTAAGTATACTCCTGGTTACTGATTTTGAGCTGTGTCATGAAGATACATCACAGGCTTTCAATTCCTTTTATTTCATGTAACCCCAGGGTTAGAGTTCATGTTAAATTATTAAAAAGTAATATAAATTGCTGCGAGGAAGCAAGCATTCTCAGCCTCCTTCCTTTATACCTGTCATAAAACATTTCTGCTTTGGGGATACTAGGAGGTTCTGCCCAAGTTAATTCAATTGCTTAAATTCTTCAGCATTATGCCAAATATTCTACACACTTAAAATAATAACTGAAGGCTCAGCACCCATACCTCAGTGGTTAGAGCACCAGTCACATGCACTGGAGCTGGTGAGTTCGAACCCAGCCCGGGTCTGCTAAAAAACAATGACAACAACAGAAAAATAGCCAGGCATTAAGGTGGGCACCTGTAGTCCCAGCTACTTGGGAAGCTGAGGCAAGAGAATCATTTGAGCCCAAGAGTTTGAGGTTGTTGTGAGCTGTGATGCCTCAGGCACTCTACCAAGGGCAACAAAGTAGGACTCTGTCTCAAAAATAAAAAATAATAAATAAATAAATAAATAAATAGCTGAAAAGAAAGACATCTCTAGAATCCAGAAGTACACACAGAAAGCAGCAACTTTGCTTGGGTGGAGAAAGGAAGACAGCCTAGAGTATCATAAAACTATTAAATAGAAAGATCTTAGCCCCACGGTAACCACGTTATTCTCTCCAGTCCTCCCAGACTGGTTATGCATGCAACCATATGGAAAGCCCACATGGTCTTTGAGAAAGTTTTCTGAAAACATGTGTTAATCCTGATGTCAGCAACTTTACAGAACCAGATAGTAATTATTTTTTTCATTTTTCATTATTATGGATACATAATATATGTACATATTTATGGGGTACAGCCACAAAACATGTAATGATCAAGTCAGAGTACCCTACATATGAGGGTAATCTGGTCATGGCATTCGCACTTCTCACACCACCTCTGTCCATTATCACCCAGTTAGGACAGTCTTAACCATTACCTCAAAGATTTATCATCTTTATGTCAGGAACATTCCAATTTCACTCTTCTAGTTATTTTAAAATATACAATAAATTATTGTTAACTATAGTCATCATATTGTGCTATGGAATACTAGATCTTATTCATTCTATTAATTGTATTTTGCACCGATTAACCATCTCCTCTTTATCCCTCCTCCCTCCATCCTTCCCAATCCATCTGATAACCATCTATTCTCTTATCTCCATGAGTTCAATTTTTTATTTTAGCTCCCACATGTGAGTGGGAACATACAAGATTTATCTTTCTGTGCCTGGCTTATTGCATTTAACATAACGTCTTCCAGTTCCATTCATGTTGATGTAAGTAACAAGACTCCATTCTTTTTCATGGCTAAAGAATCTTCCACTGGGAATAATCTTCCACTGGATATCTCTACCACAATTTCTTTATACATTCATCTGTTGGTGGACAATTAGATTGATTCTATATTGTGGCTATTGTGAATAATGCTTCATTTAACATGCGAGTGCAGGTATCTCTTTGATATACTGATTCGTTTGGGGTGGGAGTTATGTACACAGCAGTGGAGTTGCTGGAGCACAGGGTGGTTCAACTGTTGGTTTTTTGAGGAACCTTCATACTCTTCTCTGTAAGGGCTGCACTACTTTATATTACTACCAACAGTGCATATCCTTTCTCCACATCCTCACCAGCATTCATTATTGCCGGTCTTTTCGAGGGGAAAAGCTATTTTAACTGAGGTGAGATGATACCTCGTTGCAGATTTGATCTGCATCATTCTGATGATTAGTAATCCTGAGCATTTTTCATATACCTGTTGGTCATGTGTTTGTCTTCTTCAAGAAATATTTATTCAAAGCTTTTTGCCCAGTTTTTAATTGGATAATTATTTTAAACTTTGATTCCCCATGATGTCTGAGTGAAAACGGCCACATACAGTAAATAGCTGAGTGGGTATACCTGTGTTCCCACAATGTGCACAAAAGCAGATGAAGACCACACTGGGTCCCAGGGCCATAATTTGTTTACTTCTGCATTAATCAAATCAACACATCGATATGTCTAAGCTTCAAATATGACTCTTTACCAATAAAATTAACAAAGACCCAATTTTTTTTTTGAAACACAGTCTTGCTCTTTGACTCAGACTGGAGTGCAGGGGCCTGATCATCGCTCTCTGCAACTTTAATCACCCAGAATCAAGAAGTCCTCCCACCTCGGCTTCCCCAATAGGTAGGACTACACGTGTGTGACACCATACCTGGCTAATTTTTTTTTTTTTTTCGTTTTGTAGAGACAGAGTCCTTACATTCCCCAGGCTAGTCTCAAGCTCCTGGCCTCCAGCAGTCATTCAGCTTTGGTCTCCAAAGTGCTGGGATTACAGGCATAAACCATCATGCCTGGCCAAGACCCAGATTTTTTTGTTAAAGATATCAGAAAACACATAAACAAAATTTCAACTCTTAAGAACTTGGTTCCTGGCCTAACAATTTTTTGCCTTTACTACCTAAAGTTTTGGAGACATTAGGAACCTCTGATATTAAAGCAGAATAGCTTCATTAATCATGTTCATCTTCTCACTCTTTGAGCTTTGTTTGGAAGGGTTTAAGTACCTGAATAGATAAAAATGTGTGTGAACTGTATATGGAAATCTTATATGTTCCACTGTAATTAATCAGTTTCTTATCCCTTAGTAACTAACTCCTTTACAACATAGCCCTGGATAGAGATTGTCAATGAGGTTTAATTTAATCAAGTCTCTTCCATGGGTAAATGATTAGAACTTAACCTGTTCATTTTGAATGAGATAAGGGTTACCTGTCGAAACTTCTTTCATCACAGCTTCTAAAGAATAATAACTAGAGCTAAGACTATCCTACCTGGGTGATAATGGACAGAGGTGGTGTGAGAAGAGCAAATGCCATGACCAGATTACCCTCATATGTAGCTAAATCTAGGGTGTTACTTTCCCCAAAAATGAATCTGGCACCATCTAGAAACACTAGACTCAGGTGAATCAACAGACCAGAAAAGCTTTTGTCAACTGCTGTTTTTAAAAACATAGTAATTACCATTGAATACAAAGTGTATCCTGCTAAAAAAAATCCTTCTGATGCATTAGCAAAAGTAAAGCTTTTATTTTATTATGAGCTGCCCACTTACACTTCTTAGGTTGTGACTCATTTGAGCAGTTTTTCAGTTAAAGAACATTTTATTCTAGAAGGAAAAAAAAATACTAAATGCCCCACAGTTGTGAAGGGTTAGCATAAATCTGAAATGACAGGTGGTTTAATCTAAAATCAGAATAATAACTTAATCTTATATTACATCAAAGCTGCTGTTCAATTTCTTATGTATAGCATTTTGGTTTTCATGGACATAATTTCAGGAGCTGTATTTGGATGAGTCACAGTTTTGTTTACCGTGATCACATTTTGTTCTCTCTTGTAACTACAATGGGAGTCTGGAGAGATTTTCAGCTCATTCACTGAAGCTGCTACTTGCTGTCTGCTGCTGGCACTCTTTGCAGAAAAGATCATGGTGAGTTCTGGGTTTCAGAGTCTTAAGAATATTTCCTAACCAGAACCCAAGGACCTATGAGCCCTTAATCAAGTTTCTAATCACAAGCCTTGGTCCGAAATTAAGGGAACTTTTAGAGTAGCAATCATATCAGTGTGTCTTCCTCGCCATATCAAATAGCATTCTTATTTTAGCACGGAAGGCATTTTGAAGAGATGCCTGATAGAATGAAAAGAAACCCTAAATATTCTGTTGAGGAACAGAACACGGTAGCTACTGTTTTATTCTTTCCTCCACGTGGCTCTGGAACCTATTTTATTTTAACAAACAATTACATAGTGAATACCATGTTACAAGTGTTAGTTCATTTAATGACCATAGCAACCTGTGAAGTAGTTACTATTATTATGGCCGATATTAAATGGAGAAAATGAGGCCCCGAGAGGGTATAGGGACTTGCTCCAGGTCACAAAGCCAGCAGGTGGTAGAGCCCAGATCCAAAGGCTGGTCACTCAGCTCTGAAGTCCACAAACTCCCTGTGACAGTGCTCCCCCTACCCAGGCCACAGACAAGAGCAAAGAAGGCAGCAGGCTTGTAATCTTCCTCCCATTTGATGCTTCCCAAGGGAACTTTTATTTTTAATTTATTCTACCTGTGTGGAATTTGTGTTAAGTAAAAGAGAATCAACTCTGTATATCTGATATCTTCACACCTGGCTTCCCAGGGTCAGTCCCTATATATGCTCTGTTGTATTGCAGACCTATTCAATTTAGCATTTGCTCAATTACTGAAGAGCAATTTCAGTTTAACCTGGTATTATTAGTAACATCGCAGTAAAGATGCTAAGATGAGTCTGGTGGACTTTCACTTTTCCAGCTTCAGTCTGGCCATACACAGCTAGGAGCAATTGAGATTTTATGCAGTAAGCAGAGCTCTCACTTTGACAAATGATCAAATCTGATACAAGGCCCAACCCTTTCTAGACACAAAGTAACACCAATGTTCTAAGAACAGTTCTATAAACTGAATGTTTATGTCCCCTCAACATTCACATGTTGAAATCCTAACCCCAGTGTGAAGGTATTTGTAGGAGGAAGCTTCAATTGGAAGCCCAACTCTCAGCAATAAAAGGAAATGCACTGAACAGCATCTTGGTGTTTGCTGCCCTATCAGCTCGTGGCTGGTGCAGCAATTCTTACGGCAGGATGCCTAAAACTATCAGAGGAGTCTTTGGGAAATAGGAAAATTATAGGGTTAATGTAGGTGAAATGTACTGGGAAAATAAAGACAGAGATGTCCTCACCTATAAGTTACTAATGATCACTCAAATAAGTACCAAGACAAAATGTTCTGCTTATCTAATTTTCATATGTACATAATTCATGTAAATACTTTTCAAATATTCCTTTAACATATAAGTTATATCTTATTTTATTTATAATTTTATTTTTTAAATAGTTTTTGATGGGCAGTCAAGGAGTAGGGTGCCAGTCCCATATACCGGAGGTGGTGGGTTCAAACCCAGCCCCGGCCAAAAACTGCAAAAAAAAAAAATAGTTTTTAAGTAGAATTTTTATTATATGTTTACTAATAAAATAAAACCAATTCAGCAATCAATAGTTATTTCAAGAATTATGGTAGGCTAGGCGTGGTGGCTGATGCCCATAATCCTAGCACTTTTATAGACTGAGGTGGGTGGATCACCTGAGCTCAGGAGTTCAAGATCAGCCTGAGCAAGAGCAAGACCCTGTCTCTAAAAAAGGAGCCTGGCATTGTGGTAGGTGCCTGTAGTCCCAGCTACTTGGGAGGCTGGGGCAAGAGGACTGCTTAAGCCCAAGAATTTGAGGTTGCTATGAGGTATGATACTATGTCATTCTACATGGGGTGACAAAGTGATACTCTCAAAAAAAAAAAAAAGAATTATGTAATTTTAATAATCAGCATCTCAATTTGTTCTCACATTTTAATATGGTAACCCTACATTACACCGTGAGGCAACCCTCCCATCCACAAATAGAAAGTACAATTGCTACAAAGTTCTTCCGCACATTTATTCAAATTCTGCTCCCCAATAAATCTTCTTTAATTTAGTTCTTCCTTCTGTACCTATGTAAATTAAATTCCAAGATCTCTCCCTTAGTATGGATATTTTAAATATTATCTTCTAGTTTTTATCTACCGAATCAGATTTCGTAATGTTTATAATCCCGATATCTGGTTTTTCCAGCCTTTTTCTTATAAGAGCTTTGAGATGTTTACTTTAATTATATAACAAATACACATTGGTTTCTACTGAAAGATACTGAGAGGTATTTGCTTTTAAAAATTACCTTTAATGGGCTCAGCGCCTGTGGCTCAACGGGCTAAGGCGCCAGCCACGTACACCTGAGCTGGCGGGTTCCAATCCAGCCCAGGCCCGCCAAACAATAATGACGGCTGCAACCAAAAAATGGCCGGGCGTTGTGGCGGGCACCTGTAATCCCAGCTACTTGGGAGGCAGAGGCAAGAGACTCGCTTGAGCCCAGGAGTTGGAGTTTGCTGTGAGCTGTGATGCCACAGCACTCTATCCAGGGTGACAGCTTGAGGTTCTGTCTCAAAAAAAATAAAAATTACCTTTAATGGCTCAGCACCCATAGCACAGTGGTTACAGCGCCAGCCACATACACCAAGGCTGGCGGGTTCAAACCCGGTCTGGGCCAGCTAAACAACAATGATGACAATCTCAACAAAAAATAACCAGGCATTGTGACAGATGCCTGTAGTCCCAGCTACTTGGGAGGCTGAGGCAAGATAATCACTTAAGCCCAAAAGTTTGAGGTTGCTGTGACCTGTGAGGGCAACATCATGAAACTCTGTCTCAAAAAAAAACCAAAAAAATTACCTTTATTTTCCTTTGTGGTGATGGTGTTATCCTCACCTGTCTCCCTAGTAATTATTTCTTGGACAGACAGTGATTGCTTAAGCTAAAATAATCTTTTAATGGAAGAAATATAAATAGTTCTTCGGGGAAAAGAAATAATGGCAATAAAGGAAGATGCAGATTTCAACAAACCAGCTATGGAAATTGGCATAGCATCTTTAAAAGGGCATAAGTTTTCAGTTTAGCTTTACCTAGCCTGGTTTTGGGAGGGCTAAATAAAATAATATGAGCAGAAAAGAACAAATTGGAAATACTATGTGTGCATGCACCATTATTATAATAATTCATCTTTTTGGATCTTGTTTGATGTACCATCGCCTGATCAAGAAATAAAAAGAGAAAAAATATTACCAAAAAATTATAAACTATTAGAAATATCAGAGGAAATCAAGAAAAATGTTAAAATCTTAAGAGATCACAATGTATGTATCATCCTATGGCAATAAATTTGAAAACTTGGATTAAACACATAAACACTAAGAAAACTAAAATCATGCAACTGATTCAAAAGGAAGTAAGAAATCTGAATAAATGGTAAGACCCACAAAGGTAGATTCATAGGAGCCAACTGCTTTGCCTGGACCACCTCACAAAGTTCCTGGATAGTGACAGTCAGTACACAGGTATGTACAGAATCACTGAGTGAACTAACTGGTAACAAAAAAATACAAAGATTCCTACCCAGGAAGGCACAGGACCAGGAAATTTTAGAGAAAGATTCCAACAAACATTTCTGATATAAGGAATGCCTATTTGCTTTTAAAACCACTTCCTGGCTGTAGTTAACCTAGCCTAATGAAACTTGAAATCACAGCCAGGAGTCTAGATGCCAAAATCCTAAATATAAAATGTTACAAAATTATTGCAAAAGTCTAATAAAGAAGCACAAAAGGAAGCATGTTTGATATCAGGAACACAAGAGCATCTGAATATTAAGGCATTTATTAAAGCAGAAAATCACAGTCATATCAAAAGATGGAAAAGAGACACTTGATAACATTCAACCACATTCCTCATACAAATCTCTTAGAAATTGAAAAACATCTTCAAATGTGATTTTTTAAATTATTTATCATAAACCAATAGTAAACATAATTCTAAACACTGAGACACACATTCTCTTAAGGAGAGGAATAAGACAAAGATGTTCTCTTTCTGTTACATGATTATCTTTTTACCTAGACTAAAAACCCCGTAAAAAGGATGAGAAAAGATATTATTCATGTTTATACTACCACACGTTTGTCATCACTTTTAACCCATTTCATAAATGGTATTCTTGTGCACCATTATTTTTCTAAAGAAAGAAAGCAAACCTCAGATGATTTAGTAGGCTAGTTAACTGAAGTTAATTTGTAAAAATTACAATTTTCATATGCGTCTACAAGTAAGAAATCTTCAGAAACCCTAATCCCATATAAACTGAGAGTGATGCACTTCAAAATTTCTATAATCTGTTGAAAGCTTTAGTCTGTCATTCATTCCACCTTCTATAAAAATATTATTAGGAGGTTTGAGCAGTCCTCCAGATACAAATACTGATTGGCTCTTCCTGACTGCAAAATCATAGCCCTGGTAGAACCCTGTTTGTTTCCCCGTTTCCTTTTGTCACTTTCTGCTGAGTCTATAAGGCCAAGTCAGCCCTCAGAACTGACAAGTCCAGAAGTTCTTGTCAGATCAATTTCCTTTGGACAAAGTTTGCCTCTGTCACCTGTCCATACCTTGTGAGGCTCTTCCTCAGTCTCGTCTTTGTATCCTCAGAAACTGCTTCATTTGGTTTTGTCTGCCCGGAGATAGAGCGCTCACTGGATGCCATCTGGTGATGAATAATCTTTGGTCAGTTTCTAGAGAGCAGACGTTTGCACAGGCATTATTCTCAGTAATCCCTGCAATTCTAATAGGATCTTCTCATTCTGTTTGCCCACCTGGCAGAATGCCTCCTCCCTTCCTATTTTATTTCACTTGTATTTCTATCTAACTGGCATAACTCCACCAGGGACACTCTGATACTCATTGGCCACTTCGGGGAAATTTCGACATGAACAAGATTATTTGTTTGAAAGGTGCATTCGAAAGAAAAAGGCAGAAATTCTCATGAGGAGATTCTCTGCCTTGTCAATCTAAAAGAAATATTACTTCAGAAATAAAGGAGAAATCCTCTTTTTTCCTTTTGTACTCCAGGGATTAACAAGTATCATTTTAAATTTTACCTTTGATAGAATTGTTGAGGGCCATTACTGTTTAAACTGTATTTTTTTCTCTCTTTTCACTCAGTCTCTTCCCCACCTCATCTGACCCTGAAAGGGTGCACATATGTGTGTGAAGACAAGTTTTCCTGTTATCCACTGAGTGCTTGTGTCCTCCCAAAATTCATAATTAAGATTCTAACTGTCTTCAGGGGTGTCCAACCTTTTTGCTCCTCTGGATACCCCACTAGAATAAGAGTTGTCTTGGGCCACACACAAACACTAACTAATGAAAGCTGATGAGCCAAAAAAAAAAAAAAAAAAAAAACCTGTGCATAATTTTTGTGATAGCTACCACTCCACAGATAGGCAAAAAAGTCCTCACGTGATAAGCATGTGGGGTGGGGGTTGGACATCCCTGATTGAAATTAGGAGGTGTGACCTTCCAAGTATGTTCTGAGGGGCTAGCCCTTAAGAATGGAGTTATGGTCTCATAAAAAAGACTCCAGAGAACTCCCTTACTTCGCTACTGGAGGACACAGTGAGAAGGCACCAACTGTAAACCAGGAAGTGGGCCCCGACCAGACAGCAAACCTCCCAGTGCCTTGATCTTGGAATTCCAAGCATCCAGAACTGAAAGAAATATCATAGACTAGATGGCTTAAATAGCAAACATTTTCTAGAAATTTTTTAAGATCGGAAAATATCTGTAGTTTGATTCACGCATCCTGTGGTATTCTGTTGCAGTAATGCAAATGCCCTCAGATACCCTGCCTGAGTAAGTTCTGTGTTTCTATAAAGAACACGTGGACTGGGTAATTTGTTTAAAAAAAAAAAAAAGATTTATGTAGCTTATGACTATGAGGTGTGGACAGCTCCAAGACTGGGCATCTGGTGAAGGCTTCAGTCTCCTTCCACTCATGGTAGAAGGCAGAGGGAGCCAGCATGTTCAGAGATCCCTTGGAGAAAGGAATGGGTGAGGGGAGCAGGCTCTTTATAACAACCAGCCGTCTTTAATGGAATGAAAACTCACCCCTGAGAGAGGGTTTTAATCTATCCATGAGGGTTCTGCCCCCATGACCCAAACCCCTCTGAATAGACCCCACCTCCAGCATTGGAAACCAAGTTCCAACCTGAGAATTGAATGAACAAACATACAAACCATAAACACCTCCTTGCAGAGGGGAGATAATTGCCTTTCACAATGAACATTTTTTATTTGTCTGAATCCAGCCACTGTTTTTTTTCCTTCCTTTCTTTTTCCCTTTCCTCCCTAATTCTCTTTCCCTTGAGAGAAGTAGGAGATTAATTGTTCGTAAATAATGATTCTGTACCAATGTACGCACTCTAGGAGTATTTACTCCAGATAAATAGTCAAGGATTTCAAAAGAAAGAGAAAAATCAAACTGTGCTTTCCCAGCCAAAACAGCATCTCAGAGATGTTGAACTACAAATTTGGCTAATTGCTTTGAAGAACAAAAGCTAGACACTCAGAGCTTTCGGAACGAATTCAAAAGCCTTAAAATATGCCTGGTACGTGGATGAAACTTTGGACAAATTAGAGTAATTTAATTTCGGATTAAAAACAATTGTATGTCTTCTTATTTTTATCACCATGTTTGCACAGTATTTTAATTAATATAAGACGAGGGTTAAATTTCCAATAATTTCTATTTTTAAAATATCTACTTTAGTATGTTGGGTCTTAGAAGGTATAACTTTTTCTGAATAATTGTTCAGCATTGAGAGAAATATGTAAAAAATAGACTTACTAAATGAAATTGAATCGACAGATGTTTTTCAAAACAAGTCTAATCTTGTAAACTTCTAACACAAAAAAATCATAGGACTTAATCTTCTGACTTAAATTATACTTTCCAGACCTTCAGTCATTCTATAATCTTAAATTAATGTTATATTGTATTATTTAATAATCTTTAGATAGTTAAATAATTTCTCTACCAAAAAATATACAACTTTCAACAATTAAATGTAGTTTTAAATTTCCTTTGTTATTTATTTTATATATAAAATGACTACAGATTAAGGAGATGTACAAATGTCTTTAAATTATATTAAAGACATTTAGTTGGCCATCTGAAAATTTATTTAAGTAAAATGACATATATTCTCATAAAAATTTATCTTTTTTGATTTTGGTTCTAGTTTTCTCTTATGTCTGAAAAAATAAAAGTTGATTGATTTTGTTAAAGGAGGTAGTGAATAAAATCAACTCTGGAGAAATTGGAATATATACATACAATTGTATATAATATGTATACAATAAATATGTATATATACAATTGTGTACAATAAATACGGTTTGTTGTTAGATAAACTTTATAACTTGATTTATATATAAACAAATGCATTTATATATAAGCATGTATGTATTTATATACTTTAATCTCAGCATTGCCTTTATAATTTACATTGAGTAAAATTCAATTTCTGCATAGAATTTCTAGGAATTTTAACATATGCACAGATTTTTGTAAGCTCAATCACAAATAACTTATAGAACAATTCCCAAACCTCTGAAAATTCCCATTACTGCCCAGCAGGTAGTATGTTTCTAGTTAGGGGAAATAAAAACAAGGCTGTTCTGTTATAAACACTTACATTCAGGTTTTGTGTCTACATAAGAAATTCATTCTCTGGGCTCGATGCCCATAGCTCAGTGGTTAGGTCGCTGGCCACAATGCACAAGGGGCTGGTGGGTTCAAACCTGGCCCAGGCCTGCTAAATAACAACAACAATAACAAAAAAATAGCCGGGCGTTGTGGCAGGTGCCTGTAGTCCCAGCTACTTGGGAGGCTGAGGCAAGAGAAATGCTTACGCCCAAGAGTTTGAGGTTGCTGTGAGTTGTGATGCCATGGCGCTCTACCCAGGGCGACAGCTTGAGACTCTGTCTCAAAAAAAAAAAAAAAAAATTTTTTTTTCCTTCTATCTTTTCTTTTAAAAGTTTTACAGTTTACCATTTATTTTTGTAAGTTTATACACAGTGATAGGTAAGAGTGAAAATTCTTTTATATTTTGCTTTGAATGTCTATTGAATGTCTAATTGTTCTGGCACCATTTGTTTTAAAATTATCCTTTTCGCATTGAATTGCCTTTGCACTTTTTTTTGCGTTTTTTTTTTTGGCCAGGGCCGGGTTTGAACCCGCCACCTCTGGCATATGGGGTTGGTGCCCTACTCCTTTTAGCCACAGGTGCCGCCCGTGCCTTTGCATTTTTATAAGAAATTAATTAACCTTGTTTATGAGAGTTTACATCTGGAATCCCGATACCATGCGTTTTTACTGTTCTGTTGATACTTTTGTCATAACCACATGGTCTTGACAAGTGCAGTTTTATAATAAATCTTAAAACTGGGTAGTATGAATTTTCCAGTGTTGTTTTTCTAACAAAATATTTGGGACCAGGCTTAAATTTTAAGCCTCTTTAATTTTGTGAAGGCGAAAAGTGGAAACCAAATAAACACATGTGCATGGATAGAGAAAATTAAAAAAAAAAAAAAAAGGATTTGGGGCCATTCTAGTTTCTTTGCACTTTCATATAAATTTTGAAGAGTTTGTCTAAATCTCTGCAGGGATTTTGACTAACAGTGCATTAAATCTATAGATAAATTTGAAGGGAATTAGCATCTTGACAATGTTGAGTTTTCAAACCATAAATACACTATCTTTCTGCACTTACTTAGATTTTCATCTGTATTTTTAATCAGTATTTTGAAGTTTCCATTATATAGCTCCTGAAAATACTTTGCCAGATTTATACCTGAGCAATTTTTCAATCTTTTTTAAAAAAGATGTTAAATTTTTGTTTTCTAGTTATTCTTCATTAGTGAATTAGTTCTTGGATATTTTGGTATAGATTCTTTATAATTTTCTATGTAAACATTCATGATGTTAATAGTTTTTGTTTTATTTCTTCCTTTTTGATTTTATGTCTTTTCTTTTTCTTAGCTAATTTCACTAGCTAGAACTTGCAATAAAACATAAACAAGAGTGGCAAAAGTGAGTATCTTTGCTTGTTCTGGATCTTAGGGGAAAGACAGTCTTTCACTTTAAATATATTAGTTTTAGGGCTCTTTTGTTGTTGCTATTTTGTTTTATTTTATTTGTTTTTTGGTTTTTTATTCTTTTTTTTGTTTGTTTTGCAGATGCCTATTGTTGATTCCATTATCTTTATAGTTTGTAAAGAGATTTTTATCATAAATGTATATTGAATTTCATCAAATGACTTCTCTGTGTCTATTGATATGACTTTGTGGTTTTTCATAAGTCTATTAGTATAAATTACACTGATTTATTGTTTTATTGGTGAACCAGTGTTGCCCAGATAAACCTCTCCTTAGTCATAATGTATTGCCGTTGGTGGCTTTTTATTGTGCTGGATTCAATTTGCTAATATATTGTTGAAGGGGTGTGTGTTTGTGTGTGTGTATGAGAGATATTAGATATTGGTCTATATTTTTGTTTTTTATACTATCTTTGTCTGGTTTTGGTATCAGGATAATGTTGGCTACATGAAATAAATTAGGAAATGATTCTATTTTATGAAAGAGATTGTACAAATTGTTATTTCTTCTAGAAATGTTCTGCATAATTCACCAATGAAATTCCTTGGGCCTAGACTTTTCTTTTTTGGATCATGTCTAACTATACATTCAAACTTTAAAATAGATATGAGATTCTTCAAGTTCTCTATTTCTAATTGTCTGTGTCTTTCATGAAATCAGTTCATTTTATCTAAGTTGTCAAATGAATGTGCCTAGAATTGTTCATAGTACTCTATTAATATTCTTTTATTATCTGTGGGGTCTGCAGTGATACATCTTCTCATCAGTACATTAGTATTAGTATATTGATATTTTGTCTTTCTCTTTTGTTCTTATCTGTCACCGTTCTATTAGTATATATTAGTATTAGTATGGTAATATTTTTGTGTCCTTTCTCTTTCCTTCTTCATCAGTTTTCCTATAGATAAAACAATTATTTATCTTTTCAAGAAACTTTCTTTGGGGATTGTTTTTTTGGGGGGGTTAATATTTTGGTTTTATGTTTTCAAGGTCTTTGATTTTTGCTCCTAACTTTATCATTTCTTTCCTTTGGCTTTCTTTTGCTATCGTTTGTACTTTTTTCGAGTTTATTAATATGAAAGCTTACCTTATTGATTTTCTACCTTTTTGTTTTCCAGTATAAGAATTTAGAGATATATGGGCTCAGCACGTGTAGCACAGTGGTTATGGCCTCAGCCACATACACCAAGGCTGAAGGGTTTAAACCTGTCCTGGGCCAGCTAAACAACAATGACAACTGCAACAAAAAATAGCTGGGTGCCCGTAGTCCCAGCTACTTGGAAGGCTGAGCCAAGAGAATTGCTTAATCCCAGGAGTTTGAGGTTGCTGTGAGCTGTAACGCCACAGCACTCTACCAAGGACGACATAGTAAAACTCTGTCTCAAAAAATAAATTTTTCTAGAGATATAAATTTCCCCCTAAGGACTGATTTAACTACATCCCACAAATTTTAGTATATTGTATTTTTACTTTCATTTTATTCAAAATACTTTCTGATTTTCTTTAAGACATTCTCTTTGACCTAGACAATATATACACCTATATCATTTCATTTACAAACATTTTGAGAATGTCCTCGTAACATTCTGGTGTTGATTTTTATTTTAGTCTCTTTACAGTTAGAGAATATAATTTGTATGATTTCATGTATTTTAATTTAGTAAGTTTTTTGTGATTCAGAACATGGACTATCTTGCGATTCCATGTGCACTCTTTATTTATTCATTTATTTATTTATTTAGAGATGGTGTAACATTATTTATTTATTTATTTCCATGCACCAAATATGTATGTACACATACGTATATGTGTACATTCATATACACATACATACATATATATGTAGTGGTTACTCTAGGGATTATAGTATATATACTTACCATACTTCCTATATCATAAATTATTAACTTAAAGTATAACTTAGAGATAATATTTGACCGCTTATGGCAAAATATAAAAACCTTACAACCAACAGATTCCTTTGCCTCTATCCACCATATATTACATTTAATACACAGAAATGCAGCAAAAATTCCACTTCACAATATTATCATTTTTCGTCTTCCTTTTTTTTTTCTTTTGTCATCCTCGGTGGAGTTCCATGGCGTCACAGCTCACGACAACCTCAAACTCTTGGGCTTAAGCGATTCTCTTGCCTCAGCCTGCCAAGTAGCTGGGACTACAGGCGCCTGCTATAGCTATTTTTTGTTGCAGTTGTTGTTGTTTAGCTGGCCCCGGGCTGGGTTCGAATTTGTCACCCTTGGTGCATGTGGCTGGCGCTGTGCATACGGGCACTGAGCCGATATTATCATTTTTCATCTCAAAAGTTTGTACTGCATATAGGGTATATATACTCTGTGTGTGTGTGTGTGTGTGTAGAGAAAGAATATATGTTAGTGCCACTCTCAAAGTCTTAAGCTGAAATCCAACCCTCCAAGGCAGTAGTATTGAGGTGGAGTCATTTGCTGGGGTGGGGGGTGATTGTGTATGAGAGCAAAGTCCTTATAGATGGGATTAATTTCCTTATAAAAATAAAACTCCAGAGACCTACTTTGGCTCTTTCATCATGTGAATACACAGAGGATGGTGCCATCTATGGGAATGGGCCCTCACTAGACATCAAATATGTGGCACCTTTACATTAGACTTCCCACCCAGACTATGATATGTTGCTATATCCATCAATAGACTAAGCCAGTACATAAGATGAAAAACAGTCTATTAATTTTACTAAGTCGAGTGGGTTAAATGGTACCCCCCTCAAATGTGTCCCTGTCCCAACCCCTGGAACTTGTAAACACGACCTTATTTGGAAAAAGGGTCTTTGCAAATATAATTAAGTTAAAAGATCTCAAGATGAGATCATCCTGGATTACCCAAGTGGGCATTAAATCCAGTGGCAAATGTCTCATAAAAGAGCCGAAAGAAAACACAAACATAAAGAGGAAGAGGCAGTGTAACCATGGGAACTGTAGTGATACAGTTGAGGAAGCCAAGGAACACCTACAGCCCCAGAAGCTGGCAGAGACAAGAAAGGATTCTTCCCTGGAGCCTGGGGAGACTGCACGGTTCTGCCAATAACTCGCTTTTAAAGCTTTGGCCTTCAGAAGTGGAAAGGAATAAATCTCTGTTGTTTTAAGCCACCGGGTTTGTGGTAATCTGTTACAGCAGCCCTAGGAAACTAAAACATATAGACATCATTTCGGTCATTCCTCCTTAATTTTGGGAAGTTCCCAATCCTTCCACCTGAAGAACTTCTTTTAGCACTTCTTTTAAGGAGGGTCTCATAGCAATAAATTTTCCCAGCTCTCCCTCATCTGAGAATGTAATTATTTCCCTTCATTCCTGAAGGATATTTTCACTGGCAGTAGAATTTTGGGTTGATACTTTTCTTTCAGCACTTGGAGGATGTTGTTACACCATCTTCTGTCCTCCACTGTTTCTGATGAAAACCCTTCAGTTATTCAAACCATGGGCCCTTTTCAGTAGCTGTTTTCAATAATTTTCTTTTCTATATTAGATTTTCATCCCTTTGATGATAATGCATGTGGAAGGTTTTTATTTTTTATTTTTTCTTTAAGTTTATCCTGCTTGGAATTTGCTGAACTTCTTGAATCTGTCAGTTTATTTTCCCTTCCCAAGTTTGTGAAATTCTCAAGTAGTCTTTGTTCAGGCCTAAAATTTCTTTTTTATCCCCAAAATATTTCCCTTTGGGCAGGGGGTTTGTTTGTGTTTAAGTGTTAAAATAACAAATTTTATGTCACCTATATTCTACCACAATAAAAATTATTTTTAAAATAATATCTTCAGTTTCTAACAGTAAAACATAAAAACAGATGAACTAATACACAAATATTGGATATACGATTCAGCTAGCTCTGAGCCACACTGTTCTTAGAGATCGCATCACACAAGTAAGGGGTCTGATGTTCTTGAGTTTTTCCTACATGTTTAGTGCTCCACATGTGCTCTCACTGAATCTATGGATAAGTAAAACTTGAGCATAGGTGCTATCCTGTCTATTTTACAGTTAGAAAAACAGACCATTAAGACCCGGCCCAAAGTTATACAGATCTATAAATTTGGCATTCAAATGGAGTTTAAGCAGGCAGTCACTGAGATACTGCTCAGGATTTTTGGCATATCCCTCATTCATTTTAACAAAAGTTTCCTTATTTTCTGAGAAAAAGTTACTTGAGATCATTTTAACAAATCATTATATATTTTCAAGATATTTCCTAGAACTATGACTTATGTTCAAACGTTTTTTCCTCTGAAAAAACGATCTAATTTTGTCTTTCTTGAATTCACGCCATAAATTGAGAATATTCAAACTGTTAAGATTTTTTTTTTTTAACAGACGGGATCTGCAAGGTCATCAGGCTGGTAAGGGATCTTTTAAGGATAAACAATTTTTAGATTTACTCCCATTGCTACCAGGTTACACGAAATTTTGCCCCTTTGCCCCGTAAAGTAAAAAACAGGAAATAATTAGCATTATTTATTACTAATTAGCATAAGCATTTACCATTCTCCTTGTTTTTCAAACAATAGAAAAGGACTTAACAGTTTATAATTTCTAGATTAAGAAAATATTTTAATATTGTATATATATTTTATATGAAAAAGAAACATGCTAAAGTTCATATACAAAGATTGATATAATAATTGTCTAAAAACATTTATTTCTACATTGCTTGATTCCAATACTTAACGTTTCTCAGTGATTATCATAGTATACTTTATGGAACAAATCCAAAGTTACTGAAGGTTCATCAGTCTCTCCACTGTTCATAATATGTTCTTACTTCTAGTGTTACTTCTGTCTACCTTATAGATTTATTCTGTATTATCTCTCAAGAGAGAATTTCACTTTCTTCCATTCTGACATTTCTCCAGGAGATTTAGATTTTACAAGAGACATCACAGAGAAAAAGTGCCCTTGAGATTTGATTTAAAAGGACCTTATCAAATCCTATCAATATATAATATAAAAGAAAAGCTATAGGCTGTAAACCCTTAGATCTATATCTCTCAATTAAAGAGATATAATTCATCCTTGAATTACTGAAAGACTGTCCCTGCAAGAGACTTTGAGCTGAAGATGCCTTAGAAATTCTCCAGAAGTGTATGACATTGGGGGGAAGAAAGTGTCTAATAAAAACATTCAGGTCAAGGAAACAACTGTGAATAGTAGGCAGCTTTTCACTCAAGACCTATAGCAAGATCAGATGACTGAAACCACCAGTTCCCATGCTTTAATATGCATCATTCTGTTCCCTATTTCCACGGCTATTTTCTTTTCTCTCTTAAAGATTCCTGGTTGTTAACAGGTACTTATTACTTCTTCACCATGATACCGTTAATGCTCTTATTTTTAATAATTTTTCTGGCATGATTCTAATATCTTCTTATAATTTTATTGTGGTTTGGCTAAATATACGACCAAACTGACTTTTGGTTTTGTACTCATTTTCCTTTGTGTCCTATGTAGCACCCTGCTTCCTTTGATAGAAAAAGCTAGGCAACAGATGGAGTATATTTAGTTTGTCTCACTTTTACAAACCTTGCAGGAAAGGAGTATTAGTTAAGCTAACTCCCCATCCTTGTCCAAATGACAGACTGCAGTCAATAAATAGTCTTTTGTTCTTCAAATTTAATACTAGTTGTTAGGAGTTACCCAGTGATTTGCTTTCAGTGGAAATACTCACATGGGGATGTCAAACAGAATTGGCCTGGGACTAGGTGATGGACTTTGTGCCAGACCAATTCTATTCGACATCCCCATATGAGTATTTGAAACACAAAAGACTATTGACCGCAATCTGTGGTCTGTAATTTGAACGGGGAACTATGACGTCAGTAAACATGCTGGCCTTTAGGATAGCTCTTAATATCACCCTGTGTCCATTTTGACCTACTAATTTCCCTTCTAAAGGAAAGAAGATATTCAGATAATTTAACTCAAAAAGGAAAAAATTTCTAAGCTTCGATTTACATTTAAAACGTAACCACTGAAGGAATATGTCAGACTGCAATCTTTACATGAGACTTGAAAAGGAGGCAGAATTCTACGGACAGGAGAATAGCCAACATTGAAAGGCCATGGAACACCCTACCCAAAAGGTCCAGAACTGTGAGCAGGTCACTGTTCAAAGTAGAGAATTTTCAACGTGGAACATGTACTGACTTAGGGAAAAATTGGTGTACTTACATCGTTACAGACCTCTATTGCATCTTCAGTATTTTAAAAAATTATTATGGGCACATAATAGTTGATATCATAATAGGGTATATGTGATGTTTTTTATGTAGGCGTAAAATGTGAATTAATAAAATCAGGGTAACTGGGGTATCCATCACCTCAGACATTTATCATTTCTTTGTGTCAGGAATATTCCAATTGCATTCTTTTAGTCATTTTCAAGTATACCCTAACTTGCTTTTGATTATGGTCACTTTGCTGTGCTATCAAATATTGTTCATTTTGTCTAAAAATCTAATTATGTTTTTGTACCCATTAACCATCCCCATTTTATCTCTCCTCCTCCCTATCCTTCTCAGCCTCTGGTAACCATCAATCTACTGTCTGTCTCCATAAGCTTAGAATGTCTTTCCATTTTTTGTGACTTCCTCAATTTCTTTCATCAATGTTTTAGTTTTCATTTTAGAAATCTTTCATTTCTTTGGTTAATTTTATTCCTAGCCATTTTTATTATATTTGTAGCTATTATAAATCGGATTACACTCTTGGTTTCTTTTCCAGATTGTTTACTATTGGCATATAGAAAAGCTACTTATTTTTGTATACAAGGTCTAACAGTTAACTTTGAGAACTTATCCTAGGAAAAGTGCTACATACCTTTTTGCCGAATATCACTACAGTCAACTTCAAAGTACTTTATACTTTGGGAAGCTATGCACCCAATGCCAGTGCCTAGTCCACATTTCATAGCAATCTTAGAACTCTTTTTCTGGAATGGCCATCAAGAGCTGTGGTCATATTACCCTTGATGTCTTGAATGTCATCAAACTCTTCCTTTCAATATTTACTTTTTCTTTGAATAAAGAAAAAAGTCACTGGAGGCTATATCAGCTGGTCAGGGAGGGTATTCCGATACAGTTATTGGTTTACAGACCAAAAATTCCCTCAGTGCCATGTGAGCTGGTGTGTTGTAGTGATGCCAAAGCCACACCTTTCTCATACCAAGATTTTTGGTTAAGATTTTCCTGTTTCTCTATAGATGTTTACTTGTCTACTATGCTTCTCACAGCCAGCCCACGATTTGAGGGCTGCAAATTCTTGTCTTAATGTGTCAAAATCTTTAGTGATTTTGTCTTTGAATTCCTTGAATTCTTGAGACAACTTTTGAAATGTTCCTTGAATTTCTAAATCCAACTTTTCCACTATTCTATTGATCTTATTTGCAATCCAAATTCTGAATTCGGTTTCTGACATCTCAGCCATCTGTTTATGAATGGGATCTTCAGCTGTGTCCACCAAATTATTCCTTGGAGGGGGTTGATCTACTCTGGTCATTCGTGTTACCAGAGCTTTTCCACTGATTCCACCCCATGATTATTTTACACTGTTTGGCTAGCTGAGCAGATAAGGAGAAGTTGAGTTTCCGTCTCAGATCTGTTCCGCCAGTGGCTGCTACCAGAGAAGATGCCCCACTTCCTCTGGTTGTCCAGAGAGACTGGGAGTGTCCTTTCAAAGTATCCCAAGGGGTGTGAGCCCCATTGTTCCCGCTGCTGTGGCTGCTGCTCTGTGCCTCGGGGCACTGCTACTCCTGTATGGTTCCCTCTCAGCTGAGGTTCCCTCTCATCTGACTGTCCTATCCTCTCTCCTGGGCTGGAGAATCAACACAAGTCAGCAACAGACTATGCCCCATCCACACCCCTTGAGAAAATGACCAAGAATCTGGACTCCACGGGGGGCAGGCTTCCAGACCTTGGGGTGAGAGTGGAGGGGAGTGCTGGGAGTTCAAAATTGCAGGTAGAGAATATGTACAGTTTTATGCCTGGCAGGAGAGTGACATGGCACCCTAGTAGGGGAAGGAGGTCCAGTTTTTAGAGGGTGTCTCCCGTAGGATAAAATGGGAGGATACTTGAACTCCACTCGCTTGTTTGTATGGAGTATACTGTGAACCATCCTCAGGGGGGAGGGGACTCCCGTCCACTTGGCGATGGATTTTTATACCTTTTGTTTGTATCCTTGGGGTTGCAGCTCACCTCAGCAGGGTTGATGTGCGTTCTTCAACCTTCTCTCTTGGCTCAGATCAGAACCATTGGCTTTCTTGCTAAATTTCTGTCCTTTAACTCTCCTTCTGGATGGGAGCCTCTGTGGAAAGCTGGCTCTAGTAGGCCATCTTGCCTCTGCCCACCACCTCATTTCTTTTTTAAGGCCTACACTTCTTAGATTTTCCCTTTTAAGGCTATTTTCTACCTCATGTGGGCATGTTTCAATCTTTTTTGTTCTTTTTTTCTTTTTTCTCTTCTGACTATGTATTTTCAAATAGCCTGTCGTCAAGCTTAATACTTCTTTTTTCTGCTGGTGAACTCTGCCATTGAGAAACTCTGATGTCAATTTCTCAGTTTATCAATTGAATTTTTGAGGTTCAGAATTTTTGCTTCATTTCTTTTATATTTAAGTTCTTTGTTAAATTTCTCTGATTGACTTCTAAATTCATTCTTTCTGTTGTCTTGAAGTTCACTGAGCCTTACAGAACATCTATTTTGAATTATTTGTCTGAAAGGTCCTATATCTCTATCACTCCAGGATTGGTCCCTGGTACCTTACTTTGTTTGGTGAGGTCATGTTTTCCTTGATATTTTTATTGCTTGTAAATGTTCATCAATATCTGGGCATTGACAGGTAGATATTTATCTTTATCTTCACATTTGGGGCTTGTCTGAACATGTGCATCTTAAGAATGCTTTCCAGATATTCAAAGGGAATTGAGTACTGTGATCTAAATCTTTGATCACTGTAGTCATATCACCACTGGGGGTGACCCATTCCAAGTAATGACTCTTGCAGTCTCTTGGGGTAATACCTTGGTAGAGTTGAGTAAGATAGGGGAGAATTCCCTGGATTACCAGGCAAAGTCTTTCACTCTTTTCTCTTATTCTCTGTGTTGGGCTTCTAGGGTTGGCAGAGAAGTGATACAGGCACTCCCTTGTGGCCACCAGTACCAGGTCACTTTTCAAGTCAGCCAGGTCTCACCCATAGCCCATGGTGATTATTGCCTGGCTACTTCTAATGTCCATTTAAAGCCCAAGGGTTCTTTAGTCACAGGATCATGAATCCTGCCAGGACCTGGACCTTTCCTTCAGGGTAGCATGTTTCCTTCTGGCCCAAAGTGGGTCCAGACATGCCTTCCAGGGGCTAATTCCTAGACTCAAGGGCTTTAAGAGTATACTTGGTACTTTATTTTACTGTGGTTGAGTAAGGTTGCAAAACAAAGTCCTCTGAACTTTTTCCTTTCCTTTACTCTGTTGCAAGAAGACTCCCTAAGCCATACAGCCTATAGTTGGGGGAGTGACACAGTCACTGGTTTAGCTACCACTGCTATAGTCTCACTGGTTCGTGTGCATCCCAAGTCCACTGGCTCTGAGCCAGCATAGCTGCAGAAATTACCCGAGGACAGCAGCCTTTTAGCCCTGACAGCCTTACAAATTTAGTCAGGCCTTAGGCTACATTGTGTCATTTGGTGATGGAGCTAGCTAAGGCTCCAAGTTTCAGGACAGAGGATTTCTTTCTGATTGAGATAGTCTAATTGGGCACTGGTAGTTCTACCCTGTGCTATGTTCCTCTGTGGTAAGGCAATCGTAAATATCAAAGCAAAACCCCACAATCACTTCCCTCTCCCTCCCCCAGGCACAAAGATTCTCTCTCTCCTGTCAACATGCTGTCATGGCCCTGCTGGTAGATGGGAAAGGAGTAGTTTAGGCAATACAAGATTGTCTTTTCTGCCCTCCTCCTCAGTGTCTCTTTCCTTGACATAATGATAAAACCAGGTAGTATGATTGCTCACCAATTTTTGGTTCTTCTGAAGGTATTTACTTGTGTGGATAGTTGTCAAATTTGGCATTCATGAAGAGGGACAATTGCTGGAAGTTTCTGTTCAGCCATCTTGCTCCATTCTTCCCTCCTTGCATCTTTAATATTACTAAAATTATCTGATAGGCAAAAATAAAAATCATAAAATTATATAATTTGGCTAATACTTCCATCTAGTATGTGGCCATTTCATATTAGGGATAGAATCAGTTCTCTTCATTTAATTTGGTCCCTCTTGACTTCTGAATCAAAAATGATTACAAGTTCATATCATAATCTTTCTCTTAATAATTACCTATGTTTTAGCTCGGCGCCTGTGGCTCAACAGGCTAAGGCGCCAGGCACGTACACCTGAGCTGGCAGGTTCGAATCCAGCCCGGGCCTGCCAAACAATGACGGCTGCAACCAAAAAATAGCCAGGCATTGTGGCAGGTGCCTGTGGTCCCAGCTACTTGGGAGGTGGAGGCAAGAGACTCACTTGACCCCAGGAATTGGAGGTTGCTGTGAGCTGTGAAGCCACAGCACTCTCGGCTTGAGGCTCAGTCTCAAAAATAATAATAATAATAATTACCTATGTTTCAACTCACAAATGTGTGGTGTTCAGAGTCTTAATTCTGCTGTGAAATTGCCATTCCATCAAATGATCCAAACATGATCTTCCAACAGAATGAATAAGAAAAAAATCTGTTACTTATAAAAGGTTTAATGACTTCTATCAGAAACTCTTTCCATGACTACAACACATCAAACAGTGATATAGATCTGAATTGATTGTGTCTCTAGATGATAATGGTCTGTCCTGTAGCTTAGGCTGGAGAAAGGCCAAAAATAATCCTGAGAACTGAAACTAACACAATTCCAAGTTATTATTTTAAACAATACTGGATCCAGGCATACTTTCCTATCCTTATGTTAAATAATCATGAAGCAAAGTGAAAATAACTACCTTTGTTTGCTCTAGGAATTATTATTTTTTTCTTTCTTTCTTTCTTTTTTATTAAATCACAACTGCATACATTAATGCAATCAAGGGGTACAATGTGCTGGTTTCATACACAATTTGAAATGTTTTCAACAAACTGTTTAACGTAGCCTTCATGGCATTTTCTTCTTTTTTTCCAGTGGTAAGACAGAATTTATTTACAGAAAAGAATACAGAAAACACTAAAGCTCCTGGTAGAGAGAGAGAACTCAAGTAGGGAGAGAAAAGCTCTCTTTGTTTCTCTCCCAGTCTTTCCCCGTCTCCCGCTTTAGGCTTTTAGTCTTGGTGTATATATAGGTGTATGGGGTCCTTGGCCAGGAAATGAATGGACACAGTCCCTTCCACTGGGGGCAAGGTGAATGAATGTATCAATGAATGAACACAGTCCATTCATGGAATTGAGGCCTAGGAAATTCACATGAAATTGACCTAGGCATAGGAAATGGGGGTTCCACATTTAGTCCTAAGTGTAAAGTGAAGGAGACAC
>CAUYRH010089820.1:0-19959 GCA_963574655.1 Perodicticus potto
TTTTTTGTAGAAACAGAGTCTCACTTTATCGCCCTTGGTAGAGTGCCGTGGCATCACACCTCACAGCAACCTCTAACTCCTGGGCTTAAGTGATTCTCTTGCCTCTGCCTCCCGAGTAGCTGGGACTACAGGTGCCCACCACAATGCCTGGCTATTTTTTGTTGCAGTTTGGCCAGGGCCAGGCTCGAACCTGCCACCCTCAGTATATGGGGTCGGCGCCCTACCCACTGACCTGGGCCCACTCAACCGTCTGGATGCGGGCCGCTGCACCAGCTTCCCCAGGGTAGGTCTCGTTCGGGTCTCAGGTGCTGAAGCACCTAAGTCACAGTCAATATTAGTAGGAGCGAGCATCTCAGCAGCAATCTCTCGGCAGCAATCTGAGTAGGGGAGCGCCGATCAGGCATCCTACCAACAAGGATCAGAGCCAGAGGAGGAGCCCGGCTCACTTCTCCCAAGGCTATTTACAGAAGTAACACCCTGGCCACCCGCGCCACAGGTGTGCAGACTGCTCACCAATGATGGACAGACTTTTGTGCTCGCGTGCGTCTCACTAAGGAGAGCCACTGATGTTAACCCCCTTCCCCAATCCCTTATTGCCAAAGTGTTGCTCACAGGTGCCTCCTATAGTTAGGAACATTTCATTTCCACTCTTTTAGTTATTTTAAAGTATCTCCTACCAAACTTGTTGCTAGGCGTAGTCTCTTGGTGTGCTATCAGATATTGTATGTTCTATCTATCTATGTAAATACTTTTGCGTTAACCGTCTCCCCTTTCTTTTTCTCCCTCCCCACTAGCCTTCATAGCCTCTGGGAACCATCATTTTACTCTCCGGCTTCATGAGCCCTACTGTGTTTAATATTTAGCCCCCACAGACGGCTGAGAACATGGCGGATTGGTCTTTCTGTGGTTGGCTTATTTCACTTAACATCATGTTCTCAGCTCCATCCATGTTGTGACAAATGGCAGGAATTAATTCTTTTCATGGCTATATAATATTCCATTGTATGTGAACCACAGTTTCTTTATCCATTCATCTGTTCATAGATACTTAGATTGATTTCATATCTTGACTATTGTGAATAGTGTTGAAATAAATATGGGAGTGCAGGTATCTTTTCAATATACTGAATTCCCATCCTTTGAATATACTCAGCAGTGGGATTGCTGGGTCATAATATTTTCTATTTTGGGAGGAACCTTCTTATTGTCCTTATAGCAGTTTCACTAATTTACCAATAGTTTATGAGGGTTCCCCTTTCTCCTCATCTTCACCAGCATTCGTTATTGTCTTTCTTTTGCTGAAAGCCATTTTAACTGGGGTGAGATGATAGCTCATGTCAGTTTCAATTTGTGTTTCTCTGATGACTAATGATGTTGAGCATTTTTTCATTTACCTGTTAGCCATTTATATGTATTCCTTTGGGAAATGCCTATTCAGATCCATTTTTAATTGGATTATTTAATTTTTTCCTATTAAGTTGTTGGAACTACTTATACATTGTGGTTATTAAGCCCTTGTCAGATGGGTAGTTTGCAAATATTCTCTCCCATTCTATGGTTGTACCTTACCTTTGTAGATTGCTTCCTTTGCTTTCTAGAAGCTTTTTATGTGGTTGTCTGTGCCTTAGGGTTATTACTCAAGACATCCTTGCCCAGACCAATGTACTGAAAGGTTTCTCAAAGTTTTCTTTCAGTGTTTTTTTTTTTTTTTTGAGTAAATTTATTTCAGGTTAATGTGAGGGTACAAACAACCAGGTCAAAATATTTGATTTTGTTCAGTAGAGTTCTTCTTGTGGTTATGTCCCAGACAAAAAAGGTGTGCCAACCCCCACCCCATGCCCATTTAGTGAAAGCAACCCAACCCCTGCCCTCTGCCTCCCTCCTTATTATAGCAACTTGAATTTCATTTCAAGTTGGGGAAGGACATCAGATTGTCCAGTGTGGGCATCAGATTGTCTGCTGGCTTCATGTTAGTATTGAGTACATTGGATACTTGCTTTTGCACTCTTGTGATACTTTACTAAGAAGAAAGTGTTTCAACTCCATCTAGGATTTGTGATACAAGGGGTCTCTACCGAGGGTGGCAAAAGATTTGAAGTCACCATCTTTTTATGGGCTGAATAGTCCATTCCATGATGTGCATGTTCCACAATTTGTTCGTCTTGGCAATTGTAAATTGAGCCGTGATAAAAAAGTCTGGTGCAAATGTCCTTATGATAAAATGGTTTTTTCTTATGGGCGATGCCTTGTAGTGGAATTGCTGGGTCACATGGAAGGTCTATTTTGAGTTCTTTAAGGATTCTCCATACTTCTTTCCGAAGAGGCTGTGTTAGTTTGCAGTCCCACCTCTTTTAGTAGTTTTGTAGTTTCAGGTCTTAGATTTAAGCCATTAATCCATTTTTATTTGATTTTTGTATATGGTGAGGAATAGGTTCTAGTTTCATTCTTCTGCTTATGGATATCCAGGTTTCTGAGCACCATTTACTAAAGAAATTGTCTTTTCCCCACTGAATGTTGTTGGCACTTTTGTCAAAGGTAAATTCACTAGGGGGCGGCGCCTGTGGCTCAGTGAGTGAGGTGCTGGCCCCATATACTGAGGATGGCAGGTTCGAATCCAGCCCCGGCCAAACTGCAACAAAAAATAGCCAGGCATTGTGGTGGGTGCCTGTAGTCTCAGCTGCTCGGGAGGCTGAGGCAAGAGAATCACCTAAGCCCAAGAGCTGGAGGTTGCTGTGAGTTGTGATACAAGGGCTCTCTACCGAGGGTGGCAAAAAAAAAAAAAAATTCACTATAGATGTGTGGATTTGTTTCTGGGTTCTCTATTCTATTCCATTGGTGTATGTGCCTGTTTCAATGCTTTGGTGACTGAAACTCTACTATAATTTGAAGGTCGGGTAATGGTGAGGCCTCCAGTTTTGTTCTTCATGCTCAGGATGGCTTTAGCTATGCTGGCTCTTTGTAGTTCCATATAAATTTTAGGGTAAATTTTTGAATCTGTAGATGGGATAGTATGGACAATTTTAACAATATTGATTCTTCCAATCCATGAGCTTTAGAACATCTTTCCATTGTTTTGTTTTTGTCTTATTCAACTTCTTTTTTCGATGTTTTGAAGTTTTCACTGTCAAGCTCTTTCCCTTCTTTGGTGAAATTAATTCCCAGCATTTTATTTTTTTTGTAGCTGTTGTAAATGGGATTCCATTCTTGGTTTGTTTTGCGGGTTGTTTGCTGTTGGCTATAGAAATGCTGCTGATTTTTGTGGGTTGATTTTGTAACCTGCAACTTGGCTGAACTTGTTTATCAGTCCTAATACTTTTTGGTATAATCTTCAGGTTTCTTTGGATATAAGCTCATCTCATCTGCAAACAAGGACACTTTGACTTCTTAATTTCAGTTTAGATGCCCTTTGTTTCTTTCTCTTCTCTGACTGCTCTGGCTGGAACTTCCAGTACCATGTTGAGGAACAGTGCTGAAGTGGGCGTGGTGTCCTGTTCCGCATCTCCGAGTAAAGGCTTTCAGTTTTTCCCCATTCAGTATGATACCAGCTGTGGGTCTGACTCGGGGCTTTAGGAGACGACTTGGTGCTTTCTGTTACTGTGGCTGTGGTGGTACTTGAGTTGAAAAACAAAGTCCTGCGAGCACTTTCCTTTCCTTTCCTTTCCCCAAGTGAAAGAAGACTGCTCCTGAGCTGCACTGCTCGGTGTTGGGGAAGGGGTGACACAGGCTGCGGCTTGGCCACCATCACTGGCAGCTCAGTGGGTCACATGCAGCCCAAGGCTCTGGGCCAGCACAGCTGCAGGAATTGCCCAAGGGCTGCAGCCTTTGTGACCCAACTGCCTTATGAGTTTATTCCAGGCCCCAGGCTGTTTATTGTCAGCTGGGGGTGGGGCTAGTGGGAACTCAGGCTTTGGGATATTGGATTTCACTCTGGCCCTGTCTGAATGCTCCCTCTGTGGGCACTGGCAGTATTCTGCCCTGTGCTGTGTTCCCCTGTGCCAGAACGGCCCTGAAGTTTCAATGCAAAGTTCCACCGTCGCTTCACTTCCCCTCCCGCGGTGGGCGCAGAGAGTCACATCTGTTCAGGGCACTGGTGTGGCCCTGGGGGGCAGGGGGCGTAGGCGGCTCTCCTGCCTGTCCTCCGTGTAGAGTAAAACCAGGGAGTGTGATCTCTCCCCAGATTTTCGGTGCTTCTGAAGGTTGTTGCTTGGAAAGTTGTTGAATTTGGTTTTCGTGAGAAAGGAGGACCCTGGAGGTTTCTATTTGCCATCTTCCTGCACCCTCAATCCTTGTCCTTTTGTTAATGAAACAATTTCTAATTCATCGCTGAACTTTACAATTCTCATTTGTTTACCCTTATGAGATATCTTACTAGCCCTTGAGGGGTACAAATTGTTTCTAGTGGTGATTCCCCTGCCTCCTTACAAAGTGTCATAATGGTTCCACGTTCTGAGACAATGTCTGTAGGACACTGACAGAGACTCTTCTTGACAAAAGGCCAGTCAGGCTCCTCTGAGCCCTCTTCCGCACTAGGCCTCAAACTTGCCTTTCAGAGACTTGCACAAATGGTAACCTAGCGTCTGGCATCTCAAGCCTCCGTCCTCTGGAGCACCCTGTCCCCGTTACAGTGCCTGGCTGAGAGAACTAGTGGCCACTCAAAGCATTTACTGTTCCAGCCAAAACCAGAAGACAGGATCCCTGTGCCCCAGCGTCTGATGGGAAACTGGGGGGGACAAAGGAGACTTCCACGTTGCCCTCTGAAGTTTCCCTGAGAAGCACCGACGAGAGGCGGATTCCCAGCGTACGATGTCGCGGGATCATAGTCTTGTGAGACGCGAAGCCTTCGGAACAAAGATCTACAAACACAAAGTCGTCTTGTTTATGTTTAGGTCCCAAAATGTACAGACAGCCACGTGGAAACATGACTGGGCAAGAATGGTGTGATCTGATGCTGACAGGCCGGTGGGGGAAACCCCAGGCCTGTCTGTCTGGGTCCGTCCTGGCCTCGCTGAGCCCATGTGGCTTCCCTCTGCGTGTGGGGCAGGCCCCTCTCTGGAATGGGGGTCTTTTGACTTCAATCAACCCATAAATTTCAGTGTGGCCGGCTGTCACACAGACAGGCGGGGGAAGGTTAGGGTAGTATTTCAGGGTTTATGCCTGGCTTTGGAAAGCGTTCTGGGAAAGGGTGTTTGTGACCTGCCTTGGGAAGAGCAAGTCTTGTTCCTATGTCCAGCCTCAGGGCGGAGTGGAACTGGAGGCAGAAGGGCAGGGAGAAGGCCAGAGAGGAACTTTGCTTCAGACACCTTCAATTTGGAGTATTATTTTCTGAGTCCCAGCAACAGTTAGCAAACTTAGATGGGTTTCACGTAGACCAAACCCCCTCTCCAGCCTGTTGTCACTTCACTCCCTTGACTGCCCTGAGCCCCTCCTTATCCCCGTCCCCGTTTCCTCACTCTCCGTTTAAAATACCCAGTCACCTCTGCACAAATCAAGTACTAATTCAAGTCTGTCCTCCCCACTTTAAGTAGTGTCTGGCTTTGTTTATCTTGGCCACTATTTAAACCAGACTAGGTTGACCGCCCTAGATCACAACACAGGAAGAAGAAACAAACAGGGGAGGGTGCCTGGGAAACTTCCAGGGAAAGAGAATTGCCTGCTGCAGACAATGTGCACATTCACTATCGCTGAAGCTTAATTTCCTCCTTGTTTTCATTAGATCAACAAATAAATGCAATTCGCCTTCTAGCTTCCGCCTTTTCCTCCCACGCTCCGTCACCTGGTGTGCACACTACACTTTCGGGACCAGTGATCCAGAGAGCAAACTTCTGTAGAGAAATCAGACTTGAAATTCACGCCCCAGAGTCCACATCTCATAGGAGATGGATTCCACACGGGTGATTCAGACTCTCCCCCGGTTAGCCCTGGCCCAGAAATGCCAGGCTCTCACACGGGCACGACATTGTCGGTACAGATGGTGCTCCCATCTGACAAGCAGGGCTTTCTTGGATCCACTGGCTCTGTGCCCAGTAGATGAAAATCACAAACAGGACAGATTCAAGCCACTCTTGTCTTCTTGAAATAAGCGATTCATTTTTTAGGGAGCTATTTTTAATAGTATTAGTTATTTGGCAGCTGTTTCTAAAATGGCTTCCACAATTCTGAGAAGCTGTGATTCATCCTTTGGCCTGACATAGTCTTGGGTACATGGAAATTCCAGGGGGAGTTATAAATGTCACTTTTCATGCCTGGAGCTCACAAAGTCCTCTGTACAACCAAAAGTAAGATTCGGCAAATTCCATGACAATGGGAAACAAGAACCAGTATTCAGTTAGTTGTTGGTCAAACACTCTTGTGCTGCCCATGTGGGAATCACAGACATTACCAACTGGAAGCCACCAAGGGGGGTCTCTGAGTCTGTCCCCTAATCTGGATGGAATTATTTCTTCAAGGCCATTTTCTGGCAGATAGTTGTTTTTACATTTGTTTGTATTTCTTTTTTCTCTCATTTATTTTTTACAATATATGTATTTTAGAAAATAATAAAGTAAGTGTAACATTTTCTGGTTTCATAATATTTAGCTTATTTTTATTTGCTTTTCATATTTAGTATGAAATATTTCAAACAGTACAAAAGTATGGAAAATAAAAGTCTACCAACCAATAACACCTTCCTCACTCACATTTTCTAGAATTAATCACTATTTTGGTTTGTCTTATTTCACTTTTTTAGATATGAATTTATTATGCTATGTTTAAGACAGATGATGTTACCATGGCTACCATTTTATTGGAGATGCTTCCAGAAATTTTCCAAACATATAGGAGGTCTGACAATTAAGTTTGCAAACTCATCCTACAAAAAGTGCTGTATCCCTCATTGCTGAATATTACCACAGCAACTTCAAAGAACTCCCCTTGGGAAGCTGTTCACCGGCCTTGGTGCCTTGTCCACCCTTCAGAGCAATTTTGAACTCTTTCTCTGGAATGGCCATGAGAGCTGCCATTGTATGAGGTCTGAGAATTAAGTTTGCAAACCCGCCACTGTGCACTTGCTTTAACAACATTGTACAAACAACTCAGTAAAGTTTCCTAACTCGGTGTATCAGTGTCTCACAGTGTCTACTCATGTTGACACGTGGTAGTGTCTTCCTGAGCGGCGTCCCTTATTGTTGATACTTGTTTTTGTGTGCCATACGATGAGAGCTCTGATGCTCATTCCAAAGAAAGAGTTATAAAATTGCTCTGGTGGACCAGTTGCTGGCATCCGTGCATAACTTCCCAAGGGGAGTACTTCGAAGGTGACCCTAGTGATACCCAACAATGAGATATATAGCACTTTTCCTAGGATGAATTAGCAAACTTAATTGTCAGATCTCATACATGCAAACACCTACATTTACATAGTTTTTTTTTTATTTACATTTTTCTGCTTTTAGTTGGGGCGATATTATGTATACAAACCTGAATTTCCTATTTTGCTTGTTTTATTTTGCATTTCTTTCCACATTGGCACAGTTGCCTTTCTAAGGGTTGTACAGCATTTCTTTTATGGAAGCACCATCATTTATTTAATTGCTTCATATTATTGGAAATTCAGCTTGCTCTGGGTTTTTACTACAACAACATGGTGCACTAAACATCCCCACACTGAGCAATCTTAGCAAATCGGTCAATTTCTAGCATGGGATCACTAGTATATGAATCGCAAATTAACCTAATTACATTTGGAGAAAGTTTGCATGAGTCATCATCCCTGTCGGGATTGAGAATTATATTTAATGTATTTTTAGATATTTATAATTGTGGTAAAATACAGGTAACATAAAATTTTCAGTCTTAACCAGTTTTAAGTGAACAATTCAGCCTTAGTACATTCACACTGTTGTATGGCCGGCACCACCACCTATCCAAGAACTCTTTCTCTTCCGAAACTGGAACGCTAGACTCCAGTCTCCCTCCCCCTCAGCGCCTGGTACCCACCATTCTACTTTCTGTTTCTACAAATTTGACTCTCTAGGAACCCCATGTGAGTGGAATCATGTAGTATCCACCCTTTTGTATTTGGCTTACTTCATTTAACACACCGTCTCAAAGGTCCACCCATGTCATTGCATGTCAGAATTTTTTTGTTGTTGTTGTTTATTAAATCACAGCTGAGTACATTAGTGCAATCAAGGGGTACAATGTGCTGGTTTGATATACAATCTGAAATGTTTTCATCAAACTGTTTAACATAGCCTTCATGGCATTTTCTTTTTCTTTCTTTTTTTTTTTCCCAGTGGTAAGACAGAATTTATTTACAGAAAAGAATACAGAAAACACTAGAGTTCCTGGTAGAGAGAGAGAACTCGAGTGAGGAGAGAAAAGCTCTCTCCATTTCTCTCCCGGTCTTTCCCTGTCTCTCCCTTTAGGCTTTTAGTCTCGGGGTATATATAGGTATATGGGTTCCTTGGCCAGGAAATGAATGAACACAGTCCCTTCCACTGGGGGCAAGGTGAATGAATGTATCAGTGAACCAACACAGTCCCTTCCACTGGGGCAAAGTGAATGAATGTATCAATGAATGGACACAGTCCATTCATAGAATTGAGACCTGGGAAATTCACATGAAATTGACCTAGGCATAGGAAATGGGGGTTCCACATTTAGTCCTAAGTGTAAAATGAAGGAGACACCAAGGCACAGGTGTCTCCTTGGCAGTTGTCCAGACTTTTTGGCTATTGGAGCCTCTGGTGGGGGTTGGAGGTCCCCCTCCCTGCCTGTCATCCAGCCCGCTGGTTCTTCAGCTGGCTGCCGCAACACCAACACCACCAAGGAGGAGGCAGCAGGTCTGCCAGCTCCACTGAGCTGGCTAGGGTGCCAAATGTCCTGCATCAATTCTCCCTCTCTGAGTAGAAACTCTAACTGCTGTTAGGGAAAAAGGGCGAAGACTCGATCTAACTTCTTCCTGCTGAATCGGGTGATGATAGAAGGGGGCAGTTAGGGTTTCTCTGGAGGGAAAGTGATACAGGGGTTCATGGACTGGAACCATCTTTATTGTGTGTGGCTGGATGACATTTCTGGAAAACATAAATCTGATTAGTATAATCAGTAATAGGCAAAGGTAGAACAGCGTCAGGTCAGAAGCACTTACTCATGGGAGTAAGTGATGCTAAAAGAAAACCATATTAGGATTTTTCTTGCTGTTTCCTAAATGATAACTTCAAACTTTCTTTTGGCTCACAAGTGTAGGTGGTCTGTGGTTGGCTGTCTTCATTGTCTACCTCCGTAGAAGAAGGAGGGTTCCAGGATCTTACTCGTGAATGATGTATGCAGGAATCGGCTCCTATAACTTTAACAGCTGTAGAAGAAGACAAGATAACAGGAAAGGGGATTTCCCAAGTTGGGGTTAGGAAAGGTGAATTAGAGGGGAGAATTTTGATCATGACTAGATCGCATGTCAGAATTGCTTTCCTATTCTAGGTGGGATCCTATTTCTTTGCATGGCTATCCCATGTTTTGTTTACCCATTCATCCATCAATAGACACTTGTTTAATGTATTTTAATGTTTGTTAAGTTGCAAATTTTCTGATCCTTCAACAGTCTAATTTAACATAAGAAACTTGAGAAAACACACCTATATGATTTAATGGTAGGCTGGTGGTCCCACTGCGTCGCTTTACAGGTGGAGAGGAGGCACTGATGCTCTGGCCTTCTCTTATGCATGTCCCTCTGAAGCCCTCCTTACCAGCACCAGAGGACACAACCTTGTCACCCTGTCAGGGCAATGGGTTGGTGGTATCATTGCTCATTAGTAAGAAGAGGTCGTTGAAGAGCGGGATAACTCCACTGGATTTTTATACTGTTCTTTTTTAATTTTTAGTAAAACTTTGTGCAGAAATTTAAGAAATGTAGTCAGAGTATCTGCAGTTAAATTTTGAGCCCATTGTCTGTCTTCAGAGAGAGACTGTGGGCTTTGCCTACCATGTAACTTAGTGAGGTTAGATTTGGGGAAACTCATTTTGTTGAAATTCCAATGTGGTTTTTTATTTGAAGAACCTAAGTGATTTTCTTTTTAATCAAACTTTCCTCCTCAAATAGTTATAGGACACAGGCTCTCTTTATTTTCTTCTTACTTTTTGCCCACAGGCTCCCAATTTCACCTCATGGTCAGACTCATAAATGGGAAAAAGTGAGGTGGAAGATAAATTACAAATGTATTCCAGCTGCTGCATGATGAAAACCAATAAATCTAAGTTTTAAATAAAGCAAGGAAAATCATTTTTAGATGTGACTGAATAGAGAAAGTGCTGTTTACATTATTTTTGTTGTTCTTGAAGCCCTTGCTTTTCTGCAGATACTGACTCATAAATCTTTTTAACAGCACCTTGAAACAGATAAGCACATTAGCATGAGAGAATAATCCAGGCTTTGGGCAGCACCTGGCGTAGAGGTGGCGCTTAGGTAACTCGCTGCTGAAGTGAGGAAGAATACACATAGCCAATCATGTTACAGACCACAGAAGTTATTTATTCCACCACTCGCTAAGAATCTCTAATATTTAAAGCCACAGGCTTGCATACATATACTGTATATTTTGCCAAAACAGAACACTTTGGGTGGTTACGCTATTTTACTAAGCTCACTTTATAAAGGGTATTTATAGAAAAGAGCCTCCTAAGATATTGAAAACATTACTTAATATAGTTTACATACAACTTTTCCCCCAGAAACCATATCTAGTGTGAGAAACAATATACAATTATGTCATGTTTCCTGACAGATTTCCTGTTTTGTTTTTTGGTTTCCATCTTAATCCTTTATTATAAAGTTTTCTTAGAAAAGACGATGGCCTTTCTTTCAGGGAAATAAACAAAGTATTATAATTTTTTGAGGGTATAGGCAAAAGGAAATTTAGAACTTCCTGAATAAAATTAGAAGTATTTGTTTATTATAGCTACATGGGTAGAAAATAAATCCATAAATTATAAGGAAAATGGTGTTTAAAGTCCACAAGTCCTATGAGGTCGGTCGCTCGGGTTAAGCAGAAGATGGAACTGCAGGACCTGAGTCTGCTAATGTCGCAGGTGAGAGCAGGGCCAGCCCCCGCGCGGGTCTGCACACAGGTGCCCACACATGCTCCTGTGTGACTTTAGACATTGGCGATGGCTTTTCAAGTGATCCCAGAGACAGGCGTCCTTGAATCTCAGAAGGGAAGCCAGAGCGGGTGTGGAGGGGACAGGACACAAGGACCAGGGCCCCAGATTCTGTCAAACTCCTCTTAAACCAAGTGCCCCAAAGAGAAGAGCTTTTAGGGAGACCAATTCAGTAAAACATCCCTCTCTCAGGTCACTTCGTGACAATTCAGGAACAGCTCAGCCAGCTGATCTTTGGCGGCAATGGAATGATCACAACATCAACAAAATAAGAGAAAAACAGGAAAGGCTCTACTTCGCTGTCGTAGTTTTAACTGCACAGCGCCAGATGGGTGCTGTGTATCTGCTGCAGGACCCAGATTTTATTTGGGGGTGCCAAACCTGCTCTTGACATCCTGGTCTACCAAGCAAAATATTCCAAAAGGCATTTTAAAATATTATTATTTTCAAATTCACTTAAATGGGTTTGTTTTTTGGTTTATTATTCTTTTAAGTGTTTCATCTTCAGATTTATAAAACCAGCCCTATAGAAGGTTTTCTCTTCCGCCTTCACCCTTTCTTTCTTTCCTTTCTTACTTTGTGATAATCAAGTTTGATTGGATAGTGTAATTAGCAAAAGCATTTATTTTTTTGAGACAGTCTCACTATGCCACCCTCAGTAGAGTGCTGTGGTGTCACAGCTCACAGCAACCTCAAACTCTTGGGCTTAAGCGATTCTCTTGCCTCAGCCTCCCAAGTAGCCTGCCATGACGCTTGGCTAATTTTTTGTTGCAGTTGTCATTGTTGTTTAGCAGGACTGGGCCAGGTTCAAACCCACCAGCTTTGATGTATGTGGCTGGCACCCTATCCACTGAGCTACTGCCCCAAAAGTATTCTATAAAAATATGCCAGTAGCTAAGTGCATTAATACACATGGAAACCGAGCCTTCTGGTTGATACTTACCTGCAGGTTTATTTCTCTTCCACGGCGCCTTAGATGCGATGCTTCTTCTTGAGATCTAGGTTCTGCTTTGTCTGTGAACAGCTTCCCAGCAGCCAGAGAAATGCCCTCAGCACTTAGTTATCTCCACTTCCTCTTCCTCAACACTGCAGTCTCCTTTGAAAATCAATTCATTTTTTATTTGACAAATAAAAATTGTATATATTTATCATGGAATCAACCTGAATGTCCATCATCAGATGAATGGATAAGGAAATGGGGCGTGTACCCACGATGGAACACTATTCAGTACTAAAAAAGAAGGAAATCTTTCTTACTAAGAATTTGTTTTTATTTTGAAAATGGAAATTTTAAAAAAGTATAACAAACCCTAAATAAATGTGTGTGTCCATTTCCCACATTAGAAATCATTGTTTTCCTGATGTGTCTTATTTATTTATTTATTTATTTTTATTTATGTATTTATTTATTTTGGCTGGGGCTGGGTTTGAACCCACCACCTCCGGCATATGGGGCCGGCGCCCTCCTCCTTCAAGCCATAGGGGCCGCCCGATTTGTCTTTCTTAAATAAAAAATAAACATGTTAGTAAAACAACATTCCCTTCTCTCCTGTTTCCAATCTGGTCACCTCCTTTCTTCCTAAAAACTATTTACTTTTCTCAGTTCGATATACATTCTAGTCCCCTTTTTATAACTTCGCATTATGTACATGTGACTACATGAGCGAGGTAAGTGTTACTGTCTTTTAAAGTTTTCTGGGCATGGTCTCCTGCTCCAGCAGTACTCTGCACCTCGCTTTATTTACGTTACATCTATCTGTCCGTATCATTGTACAAACACACCACATTGATTCCTCTTCCGACTCCGCAATGCATATTCCTGTGAAGGCCTCTCAGGCAGACATGCCAGGGCTTCTCTTGGGTACATTCATAGAACTCGAGTGTTCTGGTCTGAAATGATGCCTATGTTCATATTAAGTACATACTGTCAAATTGCTTTCCAAAGGGGTTGAGCCCGTTATGTCTTTCTCCATAAAATTACTGCAAGGTACAGATCTATTTGAAGCAGGTAGGTCTCCAAAATCTCTGGAAGAGAAAGAGAGGAAAGCAAACGATTTATTAAATTTGCCAAGTTTTATTAAAATAATGACACAAAACATTAACTGGTTGTTATTACGACCTTTTATTATGTATACTTCTGTCAAGACGCCATGCCCTGTTCAGGTTTGAAGTATACGGTACCTATGTCACGGTCAGCAGCCCTTATCCATAACCGCTTCACTCAAGTTTGGTTTTCTACCTATCCTGCTTTAAGGGAAAATCCTTACTTTTCCATTCTCTCTGATGACAGCATTCACAGGATCTAATTCCTATAACTATACACAACTTTTTGATAGAGATTCACTGCTGGAAGCTGCCCTCAACAAGGCTGTCTATGGCCCTGGCCACTCTGGCCCCCTGGGCTTTTACACACACACCTTTATGGGCTGTCACTGCTGGCTTGTTTAACTTCTTATTCTGGCCCTTAAGGCATTTAAATGGCCCTTTGAGGCTTTCTGCTTTCTTCCTTCCTCATGGTTGTGAGAACCTTGAAGGAAAAAATGAGTATTTGAACAAATGTATAGTAATTCTAAAAGGCTCTCTTTCCAACCAAGAAAACCTTCCGCACCCCTGACCTAACCCAAAAGAGATATCAGGAAAAAACAAACATGTGTGCTCTGTTTTAGGGTTCCAGCATTTTAGAAATTATAACCGTTTCCTTGCATAATTTTTCACTCTTAAATTGGACTTTTTCCCATTATAGTAGAAGATTTTAAAATTAATTTGAATAAAACAAAATATGTCGCATTTTCAGAGATTTTTAAAAAATTGCTTAACACGTGATAATTTCTCTAAATCTTAAGTTTAACTTATTCTTTGTATTTGTTAAAGGACTGATGAGGCTTTCAGAAGAAAGCCCAAGAAAAAAATCAGTACATTGGAAACCCACCAAGTGCCTACAACTTTGTCGATGGTTTTGAATGGAAAAATAAACCGCTTTTCCTGTGCGCTCACACCACAGTTACCAGCACAGAAGACTCCGGCGACCAGATGTGTCTGGCCGCTTCCCCACACAAGCAGCAAGGGGCTCGGCACTGGGCGGCGGCCGGTGTCCTCCCCTCAGCCCCACCTCCTCACCTGGACACACCTCAGACCTGCAGGGAGAGGCCTGGATCCCACAAGCCAGCCCCCTGCTTCTGCTGCCAAGCACAGGCCCCGGTGGTCGCTCTGCCCGGCCACTCGGCTATAAAGTGGGCTTCCCATGACCTGGCCTTTGAGTTCAGTTAATTTGCTAGAGCAACTCACCGAACAGGGAAGCACATTTACCACCGTATTGTAAAAGACGCTAGGGTGGGGTATGGTGAAGAGGCATGCAGACCCCATCACCCTCCCTGGGGGCACCACCTTCCAGAAAGCTCCACAGGTTCAGCTGTCCACAAGCTCTCTGGAACCTTTGGGGGTTTTACGGAGGCTTCATTACATACGCATAATTGATTAAAACATTGGCTGTTAGTGATCAAGCTAACCTTCAGGCCCTGGACCCTAATCCCCAGAATTTAGGAGATAGCGCTGTGCCGACCTTTCATCCTGCCTTGGTCTTTCCTGTGCCCAGTCCCCATCCTGACGCTCCCTAGGGCTGTCAGCTCTCAGTCAACCAACCATCAGCAAACAAAAAGACATCGCTGTGGAGTTTTGAGGGGTTTGAGGAGTTGTATGCCAGGAGATTGGGGGCAAAGACTGAGTACATATTTCTCAGAAGCACTGAGAAATCTGTTAAGCATTATAAAAGATGCATTTTCCTTTTAAAAATTGTTTTGGTTAAAAAATACATTTAAAAAGGAACTTACAGCATCAAGAAAATTCTTAATTATCCTGGGAGTACAGGTATAAGTCTACATAAGTCACAGACACAGTGCTCAGCTGGGACAGTGTCAGGGTGTGCTGGCCTGGCCCTTTGCTGGGTCCCTGCAGAGGAGCTGGCTGTAAACTGCGTGCTGCAGACACTGGGGCTGCCATAATGTCCTTTCTCTGTGTCATCTTGTTTGGACCTCTTTAAGTCTGACGTGCCACCTCATGATATATCCCATCAGACCTTTGCTTGGTATTCCTGTGATACACGTAGCTACAGGCAAACATTACAGCTCAAATGCACGGGTATACCATGGCCCAGAAAGGGCATCTCAAAAGCAAGAGTATTGGTTCCTTTAGCTTCTGGCCACTCAAGGAAACGGGTGTAATATTTAGAGCGAATCAAACTTAATGACTTTTTCTGGACATGTATGTCTTTATTAATTAGATTTGGAGAGCTTATATTAAAAAGTCAAATAGTTGTAACAAGAAACAGAAGGCTTTGGTCTATAGGGCTCTATCTTTCTTTATAACAGTTTTCTTTTGATACCTTTACAACTGGGGTGACTGGGTTCCTTTGCCTGAGAATGAATAATTTTGTAGAATTTTTCTGTTTTTTGTTTGTTAAAATTGTTTTGTTTTGTTAGATGGGCATCTCCCTCTGTTTTTCTCTATTATTCGCTCTATAGGACCTGGAAATACATAAACAATTACTGTTACATCCTTTTTGTAGGTGAAGACAATAAAGACAGAGATAATTGTGGGAGGTGGATAGGCTGAATTCCTCGTGGGCCTTCCAACTCCAGATAAGGTGACCAGTCAGGGGAATGTCTGCGTGACTATCCCTGTGGGAAGTCAGCAAAGCAGGCAGCTGAGACCATCAACTAGGAGCATGGCTGGAGAAGCTGAGACGTCTGTCTGAGGAGATGACATTTGCTCTCTCTCCTCTCTCTTCTGGATGCACTGTTACCTGGCTACCCCAGGTGTTCCCTGACCCTATGTCCTCGCTTACCTTTTACTCCACCTTCCTGGGGGCTATAATCTCCTCTCCCTCATTCTTAACCTTGACTGCTAACTAATGACTTCTGTGCATTCTTGCACTGAAACTCTGTTATATTCCCAATAAAAAGATTCTGGGAAACAGGATAAGTGCTGCATTGTTCTCACGCGGCCCACGAGGCACATGGAATAGTGCATGCCCTAACAGGCTTCCGGTTTTATGCACCAACTTTGGTGTAAGCTTTGTCCTTTCCTTAGCCATCTCCCTTGCTGACCACTGTCTCAGGTTGGGGTCAACTAATAGCAAACATTAGTAAAATCTCCGAGGCAACATAGATCCATGTTTTCTAATACCCAGTCTGATCCTAAATTACGCTATGTACTTGGTAGGATTACAATAAAGATTTCTTTTATCTGAAAAAAAAAAAAACAAAAAACCCTAAAGATTATCTAATTCAGTGGTTTAAACATTTACAATAGCGGAATCATATTGTTCATTCATCCCTTTCCCTGTGAATTTTTCTCTAACGTTCAACCTCCTGAGAACCCAGTTTGGAAGCCACTGATGAAGTCCATCCTATGTTTCTCCTGGACCAGGAAACAACCCAGAGACATCACTGAGATGTGCCTCAGGTCACCCAGCTGGTCAAAGAAGGAATTGGAATGCAGCCCATGGCTTGGACATTCCATGAACTCTGAAATTCCAATTCATGGCATTGGAATGCAGCCCATGGGTCTGAACTACCAACTAACCACCACTGCTTGAGCTTTTCATATTCTACCTTATCTAAGCAGCTATCATTATCTGTACTGTGTTGTTTAAATTCTTTTATTCCCTGGCTTCATTTATAATTGCTGACATTTTTAATAGAGCAAAGTTGAAAATGTAAATCAGAAAATCACTTCACAGTTCACTATTTTGGTTGTTAGTGGAATTCTTTTCAAGCATTTAAGCAATTGTATGGGTAAATTACCATGGATGCAATAAAATATTATAGTTGGCAATGCGAGCTTATCAGTCTTAGTACATAGAAGAGCAAAAAATTTCACCACGAGAAATGCCACAGAGTGACATTGACAAAAAGGGAGAGTAGACAGCTAAAACTCACATCCCCCCACAGACACATAGAAAGACAAGCAAAATTGCCAGAATGAACATTATAGGAAAAGCTAAAGATTTACAGAATCAAGTGAAAGATGAATGAAGAAAAGGACAAGTTAAAAATGGTAGGAAAGCTTTGTGGCGTTCTTTATTTGCACTTGCTCCGTCCTTTCTCCAGCTCAGCAGAGGTCTTGAGTATGGCAGCTTGTTCTAGAGATAGCAGAGCAGATATTATTTGTGAATTATTCTATTTGTCTCTTCTAACCTGTTGAGGGCTACCTGAAGAACTGTTGCAAGTTGTTCATCTCTGTTTTGCCTGATTTGGAACTTGCTCAGGACAGGAACTGGTCAAAAATGTTGCAAGGTGAATGAAAAATACCATACCTGCCTTGGGCAAAAGATTACAGTTGAAATATGCACCAGACCACCTAAATCCTGGGAGAAAAGAATGTAGGGAGAGTTTACTTTGGAAATTAGGTCATTCAAAAGCATTTGTGTATAATGGGAAATCTAGAAATCCTCATGGAAGCCCAAGGAAGGATGCATACTCCAAAGGATCTGAGAGAATCTTAAACTTCCTCTGCTAACCAACTAGGCTCAATGCAAGAAAGAAATGGAGGCTGATACAGGGTTGTAAGGAGCCTAAAAATTGCAGAAAAAAGTGCATCAGGATAGAGCCCTCTGCAAAGACTGACAGAGGCAATGTTTTGGGCTATTTTTTCTTCTTTTTTTATTTGTTTAATTCTTCAGCTCTTCATGTTCAAATAAATCTCTGTCAAAACAACAACTAAATTCAGCTGAAGGAATGTAAATTTCAGGGAGACACAAACAGGGATTACAGTCTTTGCAAAACAGATTGAAAGAGTCACTAAAGAAATGATTACCTTGGTTAGTATTTGGATGGGAGTCTGACTGGGAATACCAGCTGCAATGGGCTTACAAAACTCAAAATTAAATTTTAAAGGGGAGGAGCAAGATGGAGGCTGAGTAACAGCTTCCTTGCAACTGGGAATCGTGAGTCTGGGGAAAGAAGACTCCAGGCATCTCTGGCTGGTGGGGTCTGCCCAGAAACATCCCTTTGGGGATGCAGGGAGTCAGCGTGTGACTTCTGGACCCCATGAGGAGGACAAAACCAGTGGAGAACTGGCAAGTGTTTGTGTGCGTTCATTCAGTCTAATCCCGCCAGCAACTGTAAGTACAGCAGCAGTGAGATTGCAAACTGGAAAGGCCTTACCTGTGAGCTGTTTTGGACTTTTTGGAGTTGGCACTCAGTGGAACTACCTTGGGAGAACTTGGGCAAGAGTACAGAGGACTTAAAGCGTTGTCTAGGGCCCCAGACTGAGCTGCTGAGCTAGACGGAGCTAATAGTGTTCGGCTGTGGGCCACTAGGAGACATTGCGGGAGAACTGCCCTGGCAAGCTCCACCCTCAGGGTCGCAGAGCAAGGATCGATCTGGAGACCTTGGGCGAGTAATCTAGTGACTGAGCAGCCTAAAGGCAGGGACTGAAATGCCTTATAGCCCTGGCCCTCAGGGGCATAGAGTGAGACAGGTTTTGGCACAATGGGCAAGTGGATAGCCACTTCAGGAGTGATCCCAGCCACAAGAGCTTTTCTGGGAAAGCTTCTGCTTAGCCAAGATTAGCAGTTTAAAGTGGCTTATAAGCGGGCAGAGGAGAGATTTAGGCTCTTCACCTGTGGGGTTTGAGAAATCAGCAGAGGCCTCCAGTCTCCATCTCATACAGTTGTACCAGCCCTGTGATTAACATCTCATACCCCAGAAGATCACCTGTTGCCCAGACAATATCCAGCAAGATATATGTACTGCTTTGGTTTTTGTTTTTGTTTTTGTTTTTAATTTCAACATTTTCCCTATTTTTTTTTTCAGTTTCGGACAGGGGTGGGTTTGAACCCACCACCTCCAGGATATGGGGCCAGCACCCTACTCCTTTGAGCCATTGGTGCCCTTTCCTATAGATTTTTCTTTTCTTTTTTTTTCTCTTCTTTTTCCTCTTCTCTTCTTCATTTTTCTAGTTTAAATACAATTTTCCAATGTTGTCTTTTTCAACAATTAGAACTTCATTTTTGCTAGTATTTCTACCACTATTATTTGGTTTTCCCCCAATTTTATCCCATAAAGTTTTCTGTTTGCTTGTTTTGGTTTGATTTATAGCATTTTTGCCTTTCCTCTCTACTTGGTGGAGGTGGAGTACTGTGTCTGAATAAGCTAGCAAAGAGCTGCTGACCTCAAGGGAACCACCCAACCCAGCACCCCCAGAGGTTGGGGGGGTTTTAAGGTTGGGTCAAAGTACCCTACTGTACACCTATATTGCTCCTGTCTCCCTCTTTCTGTACCTCTCTTCTTTTTGTCAATATTCCCTTTCACACCCCATCTCCTTTCTCTTTTTTCTCTTTCTTTCTTTCTTTTTTCCCTTTTTGCTCTTCAATCTTCTCATCCTTTTGGTCCTATACCAAAAGGACTCATTGAAACCCTAGTTCAGAGGAACAGCAACTTAAAGATGAAGAGGAAGTGAAAGGAAAATTAGGGCAAGGAAACAGATAAAATAAATCACTCATGAGGAAGAATGAGCAGAAAACTCCCAGCAACGTGAAAAGCCAGTCCAGAGCAACCCCCCCAAGGGACTGTGAGGTAGCTACTACAGGGGATTCCACCTATAAAGAAATGTTAGAAATGACAGAAAGGTAATTTAGAATACAGATGATGAAAACAATGAAGGAAATGATGAAAACAATGAAGGAAACTGCTGATAAAGTGGAAAATAACCAAAAGGAAATCCAAAAACAGAATCAAATAAGAGATGAACAATATGAAGAATATAGAAAGGATATAGCAGAGCTGAGGGAACTGAAGCAGTCAATTAGGGAACTTAAAGATACAA
>CAUYRH010089821.1:0-36510 GCA_963574655.1 Perodicticus potto
TTTTTCCAAATCTTGAAAGTATGATGATGGTATTTTAATGGGGATTGTATTGAATCTGTAGAATGGTTTGGGTAGTATAGACATTTGAAACTTCTGTCTTTTTTAAGAGAACAAAATTTTAGAAAACATATTGAAATTGGATATTATTTAAAACATGTGTGTCATTTCTGACAATCAAGTTTCTAGACACACATCTGATAAATGGTCTAAAGTTAATTATATTAGTCCTTCCTTTTAGCCATGGCAAGGTGCTTCCACCAATTTTGTTTAATAGCACTGAAAACTTTAGTGAAATTATTAGTAGAAATGATCATTTCTTCAAATACACAGATATAGATAACGTATTCCAATTTGAGAAAACATAACAGCAGTTTAAGGAAGCGGTACTAGGGTGGTGCCTGTGGCTCATATGCTGAAGGTGGAGGGTTCAAACCCAACCCTAGCCAAAAATTGCAAAAAAAAAAAAAAGAAAAAGAAAAAAGAAAAGAAAAAAAGAGAGCAGTAACTAATTTAAACCGCATGGAACTAAACTTGTCTACCATTGTGCCTAATGCTGTTACTTATGTGAATTTCAAACTAAATATCAAATATTTAGCAACTGTGGAGCATAAGAATGTATAAAGAGCAATGGGAAATTCACATATGAACCATACATGTTTATACCAAAAATCTAGTATTTACCCAAAGATAAGATTTATTGTATATAAAATTTATTTCTAGGTTAAGAGCAGGAATTGTAGAGTTAGGATGGATTCAAATCTGAGACTAGTCAGGGTCAAAATTTCAAATTGGAAAATTGAAAATGAGTTATAACACAGTGAAGTCCCATGATGTCAACTAGATTTGATAAAAGAATGTCTCGCTTTTCTACCTTTCTTTCCTCAAGAATTTCTTTGTATTTGTATTTTAGAGGCAGCATCTTATTCTGTCACTTAAGCTGGAGTGTCGTGGCAGGATCATAACTCACTGCTGCCTCAAAACTCCTAGCGATCCTCAAGCAATCCTTCTACTTCAGCCTCCTGAGTAGCTAGGACTAAAGGCTTGCACTACCACACCCAGCTAATTATAAACATGCTTTTATAGTAGAGATGGGAGTCTCAAGTTTGGTCTTGAGCTCCCGGACTTAAGTAATCCTCTGTCCTTGGCCTTCCAAAGGGCTGAGATTACAGGCATGAGACACTGCATCCAGCATCTTCTCATTCTTTATATGATATGCAAATATTTTATTGATTTTGAAGTTTGCTTTAACTTTTCAAAGGTTTGTTTGCTTTTTTATGCTCTCTTGTTATGTAACTTTCCATATCTAGCCATTTGAAGATAAAAATTTAAAATATAAATATATAAATATGCTTATAATTTTATCCCAACTGCCTAGTATATAAGAGTGATGAGATAGTAAGATTACCTTCTTTTTTAAATACTCAGGTAAACAGTGAATTGAGTTTATTTTTGAAATATAGGTTGAGCATCCCTAATTGAAAAATATGCAATCAAAAACTTTCTGACCACTGGCATGATGCCCCAAGTGGAAAATCCTACGCCTGACCTCATGTGATGAGTAACTGTCAAAAACTTTGTTTTATGAACAATTTATTGAAAATATTTTCTAAAATTACCTTCAGGTTATATGCATAAGGTATACATTGAGGGAGGATATGAAGAAAGGGGGTTCGAGGGGAGTCGAGGAAAGCCTGTCCTGCTGACCAAGGAAGTCTGGAGGGCCCATAGGAACATTCACCACTCAGCAATTCTTGCCATAAAAGGGGAAAGAATGTGGGTGTGAGGTAACTTAGGTAATCAATGACCAATAGAAAAGGACAATAATCAATAATGGACAGAAAATGGCAATAATTTCTGGAGGTGGAAGGAGGTCAATGAAAGGCCTGCAACCAATTCCAGATGGTGAGCCAGGTGCTCCTTTGCATTGTGTCCCTCTCACCTCTTCTCATCTGTGAGAGACTCTTTGTGCTTAAATAAACTTTGTCTTTGTTATACTGAAATTTGTGCAGGTTACTTCTGCCTTCTATTCAGGCTGCCTGTGCTACTCCAGTTTTACTATTTGGTTTCCACCCACTTTCACTTTTGATTCCCACCACGCCTTGGTTGAAATTTCTAGTTCAGCAGAGTAATCAAAAGAGGGGAACTGGGCTCGGCGCCTGTGGCTCAATGGGCTAAGGTGCCAGTCACATACACCTGAGCTGGCAGGTTCAAATCCAACCTGGGCCCGCCAAACAACAATGGTGGCTGCAACCAAAAAACGGCTGGGCGTTGGGGTGGGCGCCTGTAGTCCCAGCTGCTTGGGCGGCGGAGGCAAGAGATTCTCTTGAGCCCAGGAATTGGAGGTTGCTGTGAGCTGTGATGCCACAGCACTCTATCCAGGGTGACAGCTTGAGGCTCTGTCTCAAAAAAAAAAAAAAAAAAAAAAAAAAAAAAGAGGGGAACTGGCTTCCACAAGCTAGGGACCCCAACGCAATGTACATGAAACATAAATTAATTTTGTGTTTTTGTTAGATAAATAGCTAGAAATCAGTCTCTCCTGAGGAAGGAGGAAAGGGGCAAGTGTAGAGGATGCCAAGAGCCAGAGGACCTCTGAGCAAGATGATTTGCAGCGGGATGGGGGGGTGTGGACTCTCAGGCAATTCATTCCCAGGTGTTCATTGCAGAGAAAGAGCCCAAGCCCATGGCGATCCTTAGGCACTTAGTCATTGTTTAATACTCCACTCACCTGTCATGTACCCTCTCAATAAAAGGTTAGGAGGTTGTTCAGAGCTACCCCCGCAATCAAGGTTAGCCCACCTCCTGCAAGCTTTTACTTCTAATCCATGCAACGTCTGGTTCCTTCCTGGCAAGGAGACCAGGGCTATAGAGGTTGTGACAGGTGGGGCCTCCAAGCCCCCACCTTGGTGCCCCTACCTTGGTGCCCCACCTTAGTTCTTTCTCCTGTAATTGTTCACAGCAAGGGAGGAGGGAGTACTCTCCCAGCGTGTCAATCAGAACTTAGTGTGCCAACTGCCAAAGGATGAAGAGGAACAGGACATACAACAGAGACTTGAAGGTGACCTGAACCATCACAAAACTAATTGTCATGTTATTGATACATTGTGGTCCACACCCCTACAATAGGTTCTCAGAGAGACTCATAGAAGATAGATCCATCTGGGCGGTAAGACTCTGGTTGCAAGGTGACTTCTGAGTCATGAGGTGGGCGTAACCCAGTGAGTATAACCTTTGCTGCTTAGGCCCATCCGCTGATTATGGAGACTGCATCTTGCTTCTAAACCTTCTTACTCTATAATTTATTTTTCCCCTCCTCAATAAACTTTGTTTAATGCTTGCCTTACCTTGGGATGTCTGTTCATTCTTTGGCCATGAGGACTTTTAAAAACTGAGGAAGCAGAAAGCTGCCTTGAAACCCAACATTTCAACTGGGTTTTATTTCCAAGATATCTCATTATGTATTTGAAAATATTCCAAAATCTGAAAAAAATACATAATCTTGAACACTTTTTTTTTTGTGTGTAGAGACAGAGTCTCACTTTATCGCCCTCAGTAGAGTTCCATGGTATCACACAGCTCACAGCAAACTTCAGCTCTTGGGCTTAGGTGATTCTCTTGCTTCTGCCTCCTGAGTAGCTGGGACTACAGGCACCCACCACAACGCCTGGCTATTTTTCTGTTTTGCAGTTCAGCAGGCCGGGTTTGAACCCACCACGCTCGGTATATGGGGCCGGCACCCTACTCACTGAGCCACAGGTGCCTCCCGATCCCGAACACTTTTAATCCCAATCATTTCAGATAAGGGATACTCAACATCTATATAAAGACTTTCTTATCCTCTTCTCTTTTATTCCCTCTTCTCTTTTTTTCTCTTCTTTCTTCCCTTCCTTTCCTCCTCTTCTGTCCTTCTCAATGTCTTATTTTGATGTTTCTTCTCTGGACAGCAACTCTACTCTTTTTCCCCTCCATAGATTTTAATTATGTATTAATGAATGCCCATGAATGTATATGTACACTTGAAAAACACATAAGGTGTATCTATTACATTAAGAAAATAATATGCACTAAATGTTATTCTCTTTTTTCATTTATATTCAGTACCATTCTTTTTAAAGTATGTTGCTGCACATACTTAAATGTTACTCTTACGACTACTGGATTTTCCCTATAATTAGCATACAGAATATTATTTCTTATCTCGATAATGATAGATAAGAGATAGGTGTCTTAGATTGTTTCTGCACTTTAGTACTCAGATAATGTTATGGTAAAACTCCTTACAACACATTTTCCTGGGGACTTATACCTTCATATTTCTGGAACAAATACCCAGGTGTACAAATGGATAAGTGATCCATACCCATATATGATGATCCGACCTTGTGGATCATCAAGTATGACTATTCATAATTTAGTTAAATAACCACTTGTATATGTGAAGATTAGTCTTTCCCCAGACCCTTAGCATCATCATTCATTATTATTTGACTTCTTCAATTTTGCTGAATCAGTGAATGTATTTACTTTTCATTCACAACCAAAACAGTAAGCTTCACTTCACATCTTTGTAGCTCATTTGAATTTTCCTTGTAAATTGCATTTATATATAATTTATTTGATATTTTTCACACCAAATTTATTATATTTGTAAAATGCCATGGATGTATTATATATTATCTCATTATGTTGTTCTGTCATTGTAATCATCTTCACCAAATAGTTTACTCTTTCTAAAAAGCAATTTATCAAAATTTTAACTTATTTTGTATTTTAGAAAGTTGTTTATTTTAGGAACTCCTGTTCTACTTAAGGCTATACATATGTATTTTTGCTTTCCTTTAAAGTCACATGGTACAAAGAAGATACAGAATGATTAAGTAATTTGGTCAGGGTCACCCAGTTAGTCAATAGTGAGGCTGGGTATCCACAAATATTTGTTAAAGGAAGAAAGTACCACTTGTTTAGTGTCAATAGATCTCACATATCCCATCTAAATGGGTAAGCATGAGATCTTAGGAGATCCCTAAAAGGCAGTTGTCGAGGTATAGAAATGTTTGGATTAGAATAATGGTCTGGAGATTGGCAGCTTGTTTGAATTTTTCCTAAGCTACAAAACAACAGAACCAATTCTTGCTAGTTTAAGTAGAAAACAAGTACATGAAGTAAAGTATAATAAACAAAATATTTTTGAGGCCTGGGAGAGAGTCAAGACCACAATTGTTTTTTTTTTTTTTTTTTTTTTATGAGACAGAGCCTCAAGCTGTCACCCTGGATAGAGTGCCATGGCATCACATCTCACAGCAACCTCCAACTCCTGGGCTCAAGCGAGTCTCTTTCCTCCGCCTTCCAAGTAGCTGGGACTACAGGCGCCCGCCACAACATCCGGCCATTTTTTGGTTGCAGCCGTCATTGTTGTTTGGCGGGCCCGGGCTGGATTCGAACCTGCCAGCTCAGGTGTACGTGGCTGGCGCCTTAGCCCGTTGAGCCACAGGCCCCGAGCCAAGACCACAATTGTAACAATGACTAATTATAAGGTCACAGCAGAAACCAGTGCTATTTCCATCATGATGATTGCCTCAAATAATAAAACTCAGAAACGAGATTGGAATAGAAATGGCTACTTCAGCCATCATGGTAGACACTACGATTTAGGGAATACTAAATACTTCAAGTACTGTACAAGATGTTTCTGCCACCACCTGGGAAACAATGTGATAACTTTATTCACATTTCTAATTCCCAAAGGGGAGTCTCAACTGGATGCATATGACTGCAAGGCTTAGGTCACATGTGCACACAGTCTAAGTCTGAAGGGAGGTGAGATTTATAACATGTGGGTACTGCCAAACAATGCAAGTTCTTTGAAAAGGTAATATGTACTCATATATATGTATGTGTGTGTGATATATATATCATAACCTGCATTTGCTCCTCATTTCCATCTCCCTAGAAATACTGAAAGAACTTCTTTGAGTCACTAAAGGAGAGATAGTTTGAAAAATTAGCATATATATAAAGATTTATAATTTAGATTGCTACTCATCTCAAATACTGCATTTCCCTATTTGTTTATTGATTCAATGATTCATTCAAAGATACTGCCTGTCATCTATTCACTATGCATATGCTATTGGGATAAGAAGAAGAGCAACCCAAAATTATTTTGCATAATAGTGACATGAAATGAACTTGAATTCAAAATTTATTATGAGCAGTTTAATATGTAGTAGACCTTTTCTTTACTTACGGAAATATTCTTTTTTTTTCCCATCATAGTTTAAGGGCAGGAAACTGAAGTCTTCAAGATTAATCTTCACCATAAAAGAGATTTTTAAAAGGTTTTATCCTTCCTAGAATAAGCAGCAATAAAAATATGAACCTTTTTTCAGAAACTCTTCTTACGTGTCCAGCAGTTATAATGACAACATTCTAATTTTTCTTAAACAAAACTTATAAAATCTGTTAGTATTTCCTAAAATATAACATATTTTCCAGAACACTAAAGAATAGAATTCAATATGCCTTCTATAGCCAAATAATCTTGTGATATGCTATACATGTCATATATGCTTCTTGAATTTTTATTATTCAAATTAGAATATTAAAGATCTCACACATTCTGTAATAATAAAACTTTGACTTTGTGTAAAACACTTTTGCCCTGACAGATAAATGATACTTTGTGTTAATAAATACTGGGCATTTGCAGCCCTTTTCTCTGAGTTGAATAGAGTTGTCTCTTCTAGCTTTGTTATGGATGAGACATCTGACATAAAGTAAACAATTTTTCTTTTATAAGTAACTTTCTATGTCTAAATTCTTAAAACAAATCTGGAATTTCAATAAGAAGATTTTAATTCCAAACTGAATATTACTATATATACTTATAAAGCCAGTGATTATTTTAGCTAGCCTCTGTTTTGATGGGTTGAAGCCCAAATAGGACCAGCTGTTATCCATTTTGAATATTAACATTTTCAGGTAAGTGTCTTTTATTACTAGATTTATTTTTCAGAAACTATTTGAAAACTTTCAAGCTACACATTCAGATTTGCTCCAGCATATACTATGGTATCAGTCTTGTACTACTTATAATTTTCCATCTAATTGTTTTTCTCCTTCTAAAAGTGTATTCACACATTAAATCTTTGTATCTTTTGAACCTATCCACTATGTCACTTATATTTTTCTTCATGACAACATTTTATAATCTATTTATTTATTCATTTATCTATTTGCCTTGTGCTTTAACATTTTTATTCTACTGAACTTTCCACTGATTTGGGTTTCATCAGTGTGTGTACCTTCCTTCAATCTATCTGTTGAATTATTGAAAGTAGAAAATATGGTTGTGTTAGTTTGCTTCGAACCTTTTTCCATGTTATAATTAATTTTATTTCCTTACTGCTTTTGTTACGTCACTGTTGCATTGCTTATCTTTGTCTTGTAAGAGCTCCAACCCTCTGATTATTTATTCTGTTGCTTCTGACTTATTTTCTGTTATTATTATTCTAGTTTTTTGTTTCTTGGTTGTTGGCTGTCATAGGTATTAACAGGCTGGCGAACATTTGAATTTGAAAGCAGATGTCCATCTCAAGGCTGTGGACATAGGTTAACCACTAACCGCCCCCTACAAATGTATTTGGAGAAAGCTTCTCTGCAAACACCATCTTATCTTTTAGCCTCCGTGCTCAGGGGTATCTCAGTCCACACTTTCATGTCCTTTTTTCCCCACTATGGGAGGAAGGGTGCTGTAGTCTGAATGTCTGGGTCCCCTCAAATTCATGTTTTGAAGTTCTAGCCTCCACGGTGATGCCATTAGGAGGCAGGGACTTTGGTAGGTGAGTAAATCCTGAGGGCCCTGTTTTCATGAATACAATTAGTGGCCCTATAAAAATGGCCCCATTGAGATCTCTTGTCCCTTCTAACCTGTGTGGACGCAGCAAAAGGACGACTTTCCATGAACCAGGAAGCAAATCTGCATCAGACCTGGATATGCTGGTGCTTTGATCTCAGACTTCCAGCCTTCAGAACTTTGAGAAATTAATTTCTGATGCTTATAAGCCACACAATGTCTGGCATTTTGTTACAGCATCCCAAATGGAATAAGATAAATACTAATTGGGAACTATCACGTGGCCTGAAGTCCAATTCCTTTCCATGAATTCACATTTCTAATCATCAATGTCTGCTCAGAATCCACAGCTTTATGATTCTAGGGATCCATGATGCTGATTCCAAAAGAGCACACTTAGCTAAAAGAGATAAAGAGCTTATAAAATTTTCCTTGCCATAAATTACACAAAACATAGAGCTTTCACTGTCTTCAGATGCTCAGAGCTTCCAGTCTTGCTTTCATTCAGGGAAGACAGATGGATTGCAGCATAGTACACAGGAATCTATGTGTGTGCCCATCTTTCCAGCTGTATACACCAAGGAACATTTTCAGTCCTTCAGAAGAGATAGCACAGATTCTATGAGCTTGGAATAGTGTGAAATCTAAGTTACTGTCTTTTGTCTCAGTCTAAAAGTTCATCCATTTATTCATTTATTTTTTTATTCATTAAACAACTATTGAGTGTCTACTATATGTCAGGCACAATAGAACACAGAAATTTAGTGATGAGCGGAAACAGATGCTGAATTAGCCATCATGAAGCTTAATGTCTAGTGGTAGAAACAGACATTAATGAAAAAAAAAAGATAGAGAGAAAAGGAAAACAAAAGCAAGAAGAGCAATCGAGGAAATGTAAGCATGCAACTTACATTTGCACTATGTACCATGATACTACGAGAAAGAGGTATACTGAGTTTGAGGACATGTAATGGGCAAACATCAGCTGGCCAAAGACATGAAAGAAAGCTTCAAAAATCCCTATTTGTGTTAAATAATAAGGATGAGCATGATTTACCTGGGCAAAGAGTAGAAAAAGAAAAAACTAACATTATAAGCTTTATACCTGCAATGAAGAGAGTGAGGGGGAAGTTGATCTAAATGACTTTGGAAGGATAAGCAGAAGCAAAATCATGAGAGCTTTCTTCATCACAACAAAATTCTGTTTATATTCCTAGACTAATGAGTATGACTGTGACGTTTTAATCAGGGAGCAGCATATGGGATTATTATTTAAGTAAACCGAACAAACAGAAAATAAAACTCCATAGAAAATAAATTTGAGTGAAGAAAAAGTGGAGTTATGGGGGCCCCTTAGGAGTCTATTGTGGTCTTCAAAGTGAAAAATTTTAATAGCCAGAAGGAATGTGCAGTTGAAGATATGGAAATATGGATAAATTTGTGAAATAATTAGGAAGTAAAATTGTCACAAGTATTTGACGTAGGGTTTGAAGAGAAAGGAGGTGTCAAACCCATTTTCTATGTTAGGTTTTCTGAACTGGATTCATGTTGGTTCACATTCAAGAAAAAGATGGAACTATTATAGAACCAGGCCTGAAAAAGAGTAAGCTGGAAATATGCAATAGATAATTATCTCTGTATAAGGGGCCTTGAAGTCATTGACAAAAATGCAGACTACTGGTTTAAATGGAGCAACAGATTTTAATTACATTAAAGAGGAAAATGAAACTTCAAAGAGAAGAGAAAGGGTTCATGAGGAAAAAGACAAATTAAGACTATTGAGTGTCAACAAAGCTCAAAGAAAACAGTTTCAAGAGGAGATCCTCAAAAGTGTGCAAAGCTTATCCTGGGTTCAAGTATAAGAACAAAAAATTTCAAATAGACTTAGTTACATGGAAATTGAAAGCAAGTTATAATTTATTGAAGTAATGCACAGTAATCCTATTTTGCCAAAGGACGGTATGTGTAGAATTGAGAAAATGAAAATAGACATTTTAGAAAACTCAGTGCGAAACTCTGACTTCCTCAGCTGCAGCTTGGAAACCTCCCAGGTTAGTAAATCAGGATAGTGTAGCTTTCACTACAATTTGTTTCCTATCCTCAGGATCTTTGTCCTTACTTCCTTAAAGTCTGGTGTGTTAAGAACTGCTATTTCTTTCTTTTGTCAGACAAGTTTAAATATATACATATATATTTTAAACATATATATGTATATTTTTATTTACAAAAACTAAGTTAAAACTAGTTCTTGATTATCTTACTGAAAGTAGGTCCATTGCCGATAAGAGTTATGACACAAGAAATTTGACATGTAAAAAATGTAAGAGTCACAAATGACTCCAAGGTTTTGGCATGAACTACTAAAAACGTAAAGTTGCTGTTAACTGAGACAGGAAAGACAAGTTATTGATGCTTCTTTAGAGGTTGTGTTCTTCTGTTATTACCACAGTTCTCAAATCTGGCTGTAGACTGGATTATCTAGCGAGCTGTCTGAAAAATGCCTGAGGTCTTATAGTGTAGTGTCAGCACAATGAGATGAGAAAAATATTTCCAAATTATTCTAATATTCATGAATGGTTGAAAATCAGAATGCTATACTACTACTTCTGGGGACAAAAGGAAACTTGTCTGTTGCCCCCAAAAGTTTGCTAAAAGATCAGATTACAATTTAGGTGGATTAATAAAAGAAAGAATTTATTTACTGTGCACACAGAGTGATTACCCAATATTCATGGGGGGGGGGTCCAGAAGTTTGTATGCTCTCCTTTTGAGGTGGGAGGATAAAGAATACAGGTAATTCTGTACAGGGGCAATAAATGATTGCTGGGAAGGAGGATGGATGGGAGAAACAGATCAACTTTCAAATGATTCTCTTTGCAAGTTATATAACCTAAGAGGCAGGTATTATGTTTAATGTGATCTGGGCTAGGTCTGGTTGCATTCTTGATCTTTCCTGAAATATAGCAAGATAACAGAGAAGGGAGGTAATTGTTCTTTTTTATGGGTCCATCTGGTTTACACAAAGGGAAAGCCCCCACCAATGTCTGTTGATTTGTAAGGGCCTTTAATTTAAAATACTCATATTGGGGGTAAAATTGCCTAAGCTCCTTCATGCTTCTTTTACTTTAATATGCTTATAAATTACTTTCTGATCTTATAAATTTAAATTCTTATTCAGAACTAAGTTACTTATTCAGTAACTAATACACTTAGTATTGGGACTAACAATGTCCCAAGTGATTCCAGTGCTGCTGGTCTACATTTTGCATAGCAAGGCACTTCCTATTCAAATTCATAGAATATGATCTGTCACAGTGAGGAATGAACCGATACACCGTGTAAAGCTTTTGTGTTAGTTCTTCTATATTAAAAGATATATAAAGCAAAGAATCCAATGGCTAATTAAGTTTGGCAAACAGTGAGTTAAACAAGATTTAGAGGGGTTTCTTCAGTGCAAAGTTTTTGATCACAAATGCCTTCTTAAAGTTATCTCTTCTGAGTCCCCATTTTTATGGACCATATTACAGGATTATAGATTTGCGAAACCTACTATCCTCTACTAATGCAAAAGTTGAGCTATCTACAAATAATCTTTTGCTTAAAAGCTTATAACTTTACTGAAACATCTATTTAACTGCTTTTTTTCACCTTCCTAATCTGATTCATGGTTTGTTAATCCAGTTTTATTTACAAATCCAAACAGGTTTTATAAACAACAAATTAATCGTAGTTTTGGATTGTGAAGTGATTATGTGGCACATACAGGTGTGATTGTTTTTATACTTTAAAAATACTTGAATATAAATATACTTCTTATGTGTTCTCCTCTATAGCATTTCCATGTACATTTAAAAAATTATTTTCTTTGCATAATTTTGTAGCATATTATTTGGTGATATAGAGCCATTTACAAGCATTGGAGGAAATGTAAGAAATGAGAAAAGGATTCTTTCCAATAAATTAGGTATATTAATAGAAAATTTTATAAACATGTTCTCGACTATTACTTAGAGAAATGTAATGTCGATGAGAATTGTGGATTAACTGCAACAAAATGAATTGCTTCTTTAGGGATTAGTAATGAAACCTAATAGCAGATTTAGCAACTCCAGGTGGACAGAACTCACTTTGATGCTGAAGTGATGAAGGGTTTTAGGTTTGATACCTCCTGTGGGACTCCAGAGCCTTCTGTGACACCTGCCTCCTCCCCAATTGATACTAAGTATTTTGAAGTTTCTGCAAGTGTGGGAGTGACTCATAAATAGTCAGGGTCCTATTTTATCCTGTTACAGCCACTTTAAGCTGACGACTTACCCATCCCATGTATTTGCTATTTCACCAGATGCAAGGATACAATTAAGAGATGCAGCCAATGGCTAGGACATGCTGGTGTGGAGAGGAGGTGGGAGCTGAGGTGTGATTAGCTACCTGTACACAAAAGATACATAGAATGTGCTGAGTCAAACATTTGAAAAAGCTACACAGTTTGCAGTCTATATTAACATTAATTACCATTCCATTTTCTTCATTGACTTAACATTAGTATGCTAGGAAACTCTTACCCAGGAAGGTAAAAGTTACAAATAATTTTATCCCAGGAACTTTCTGAAACACACATCCCTCTTCAATGGGAAACATCAAACAACAGTTTACAAATCCTTGCTTTACTCATTTTACCAGTTTTAAATTATTCCATCATGATTCTCTTACCTTATCCTGACTGGGCCCCTATGTTGAAAGACCTACCATGAATCAGTCTTCAAAATCTTACTAAATATCACAGATTTGTCACTGCTCTTTAGAGATATTACAAAAACACTGTAGAGCAGGGATCTCTTTTTGAGAAATAATGTGAATGTTTTCATTTTTCTGTACATTCAGGGTTTTCTAATAAAGAAAGTTGACATGCTCTAATAAGAGAGAATGTCTTTTTCCTAAAAGAATGATGCTGAAGTGATTTACCTCTCAGATGCTGAAGTGATAGCTTAGAGCTGAATCTTTATGTTTCAAACGGTAACAAAACCAAGAGCCATTCATTTCATTCCAAAAGGTTGTGAGGGAAAGGAGGGGATTTTGTCTTTCTTTTCCAAAGAGAAGATTAGTTTACATTCCTGAGAAAAGGGCCACTCTCTCTCCCGTTCTCTCCCAACAATGGAGGGTAGGTGAATATGTCAACACCTGTATAAGCTTCCAGTTTTAATGTGAGGCTCTTCTCCTGTAGTACAGTTTTTCTACCCCCTCCCAACCACACACACCTCGAGAGTCCATTGGGCTCTCACCTCTTTGTCCCATGGAAGGAAATGAAGCATGAGCAAACAGTGCTAGGACAGTTTTTAAGTAAATAATTGGTCTTCCTCTCTAGTCCAGAAAACTTGCGTTTATTGTCCGGATAAAATAAACAAAATAGAAATGTATATTTACTCACTATGGCATGCAATAAACTTAGAATCATTTTATTAAGAGTTTGTTTTGGTGAGCCAGTATCCAATGGCGTTGAATTTCATAATGTTTTTGTGAGAAAAATCTCTCCTTTTCATCCTTTCTGTCTATGAGAGCTCAGAATAACACCTTAGTAGTCATTAAGGTTCAGAATTTGCCTCACTCCTTCACTGTTCACATCTTTCTGCTTTTCACTTATAAAACCCAAAACACAATAACAAGAACAACAAGACACCCACAGACTGAAGACATGTGTATCAACTCTTAGGTATTGATGCTTAAAGGATTAACTTTTTGCTCTCTTTTCCTAACACCATAATTAAGGCTCAGGGAAGACATTTTGCTGTAATCTGAGATGTCCCCTTCTCCCATCTTTTTTTGAGACAGAATCTAGCTAGGTCACTTGTTGTAGAGTGTCATGGCCCCAGCCTAGATCACAGCAACCTCAAACTCGTGTACTCATGCAATCTTCATGCCTCAGCTTCCCCAGCTGAGGGGGCACCTGCCACAACACCTGGTTTGTGTTTCTATTTTTAGTAGGGTCTCCCAGGCTGGTCTTGAACTCCTAAGCTCAAGCTGTTCTCCTACCTTAGCCTCCCAGAGTACTAGGATTACAGGCGTAAATCTGCACCCACTGTGTCCAGCCTCTAAGATGTTTTCTATGGTTCCATGTACTCCCACATGATACATAGGGAAGGCAGGACAATGAGAGATTACACCGCCAGTAAAATCTGGACTGACATTTGTTTCAAAGGTTTTCAAATAGAAACCTTTATTTCTTACACTGCTATTCCTTCCTTGACTGGGACATTCTAGTGAGCCTCCAATAGTCTTTTCTGCATTTTCTATGGCCACTAAATCTTCTTCCCTTTGTAGCATGCTCTGTTATAATATTAAACTCCTAGTGTAAAATTTGTGCAAACCTTCAAGGATATCTTCTACATTCAGTCATCCCGGTTTGAAATTCCATACAGTTTAAAGTACTAATGCAAAAAACCCCCAAATCTGTAAAATAATTTGAAGAGGTTTATTCTGACCAAGTATGTGCTAACATGCCCTAGAAAGCCACAGCCAAGAAGCCTTGTACAAGTGGTCTCCCAGTGGTTGGGTTACAATTTGGTTTTGCACATTTCAGAGAGATAGAAATTATACGAAAATTCATAAATCAATACATGGCGGGTATACATTGGTTTTGGTCCAAAAAGGTAGAACGTCTTGAAAAGGGGCATGACAAGTTATAGGTGGGTTTAAAGATTCTCTGTCTTGTATTTTATTAAAGGGATGAAGTTTTATCTAAAGGCTTAGAATGTCTTAAATTAAGATAAGGAAGTCTATTAATCAGAGACAAGCCACCTTAGACAAGTCATGTACCTAGATTGAAATAATCTGTTAACTAAATTGATGACTTGCAGATATGGTTTCAGCTTTAACTTACATAGCCTTAGGCTTATTAATTAGTTGCAGGGTATATCCAAGAAGTGGGGGGCACGATGAGGCCTGACTAACATCCCTCCTTAATGCTAGTAACTCAGCTTTAGGGTATTCCCAGCGTCCCCTTAGCCAACAGGGTAAAGTCAGTAGGCCGGGAGAGCTTAAGATTTCACTTTAGTTCAAAAAAAGCATTTTATATAATGTTTGTTTGTCTTTAAATTTTAAAACACATATGAGTGCTTCTCAGTCATAACCATGCACAAATTATTTAGGATCTTTTCGCATTGCAAATTTGAACTCAGTAAGTTCAGGGAGAGCTGAGTGCCTGCTGCTCCAATAAGCTCCCAGGTGATGACCACTGACTGTCTGAGGCAGGAGAAAAACAGAGCTACAACAAAATAATTTGCAAATTTCAAAGTAATATAAGAAACACCTTTTTTAATTTTTATTTATGAATTTACTTGTTTGTTTATTTATTTTGGGTAAAGATGAAGTCTACTATATTGCTCGGTCTGGTCTCACACTCCCGGCCTCAAGTGATCTTCCTGCCAAGAAATAATTTCTAACAGAGCATTCTAACATGAAATGAGCTTTTGCTGATGAAGATGTGGAAGCCCCTTACACTAACACAACCCGAGATTGTCCCTCAAATTGAAATTAGTAACAACCATGTGCCAATCCTTCCATCTTCATCCTTTCTTCTCCATCTCTTCATTTCCTCTTTTCTCTTTTTATCCAAACACTTACTTTTTTTCTGCTGTACTGATTGTTATTATTTGTTGTTGTTGTTTTTGCAGTTTTTGGCCGGTGCCGATGCCAGGTTTCAACGTGCCACCTCTGATGTCTGAGGCCAGTGCCCTACTCCTTGAGCTGCAGGCACCGCTCTGCTGTACTGATTATTAATCTTTTTATTCCTCTATATTTACCTGTAAAAATAATTTTTACATTTCTGTTTATTTTTCTTATAATAACTTCCAAATTATCTTACATTCAGAATGATCTTACAAAGAAGTATATTACCAATATTAGGCAATAATTTTGAGTCATGTGAAAAAGATGCTAGATATCTACTCAAAGTAAGTTTCCCATGAGAAACTTAGACAATTCTATGATGATATTCTTACCTTACTATAGTCTTCAACACACACACACATGAATGTTATCTATATTGTATTAGCATTACTGAAACTATTTTAAAAACAAGTTTTTCTTCTATATAATAAAATCTACAGGCTCAGTGCTTGTGGCTCAAGCAGCTAAGGCACCAACCACATGCATATGAGCTGGTGAGTTTGAATACATCCTGGGCAGACAAAACAACAATGTTGGCTGCAACCAAAAAAATAGCCAGACATTATGGCAGGTGCCTGTAGTCACAGCTACTCGGGAGGCGGAGGCAGGAGAATTGCTTGAACCCAGGAGTTGGAGGTTGTTGTGAGCTGTGATGTCACAGCACTCTACCCAAGGCAACAACTTGAGTCTATGCCTCAATAAATAAATAAATAAATAAATAAATAAATAAATAAATAAATAAATAAAATGAAGTCTACACTTACTGGTTTATGGATATTTTTGTTCTTTCATATTTCTTTCTTTCTTTCTTTTTTTTTTTTTTTTTTGAGACAGAGCCTCAAGCTGTCACCCTAGGTAGAGTGCCAAAGCATCACAGCTCACAGCAACCTCCAATTCCTGGGCTCAAGCGAGTCTCCTGCCTCTGCCTCCCAAGTAGCTGGGACTTCAGGTGCCTACCACAACGCCCAGCCATTTTTTGGTTGCAGCCACCATTGTTGTGTGGCCGGCCCCGGCTGGATTCGAACTCGCCAGCTTAGGTGTACGTGGCTGGCGCCTTAGCCCGTTGAGTCACAGGGCTCTTTCATATTTCTTTAACATATTTTGTACAGTTATAAAAATGAGGATTAAAATATGGCATACACTTTATGGAAACAGGTTTTTTTTTTTTAGCAAAGCATAAAAAAATCCTCATACTATGATTTTTTTCCCACCTGATGCAGGAAAGATATAGGAGAAAACCTTATGGGATAAAAAGTAAATTTTATCATGATGTTAAAATGACAATTTTCTTAATTCAGTTTTCTTTTGCTGACTAAAATGATAAGTAAGGAGGGTTGAAAACAAAATCAACTCTGGGGATTTTGACAGCAGCAGTGTAAATAAATTTTTCCAATTAAAAAAATTCTACCAATTTAAAAGGTGTGGGGGCAAACATGCTCAGAGAAAGAAAAACAATAAGCTGGATCCGATTAGAAATACCAGGTATACAACTAGTAAGAAAAATTGTAATGTATATCTTAAATTTGAATACTATTTCTCAGCATTTTCTACCTGTGTTTTTGTAAAATTAATTTTTTTTCTTGGACAAAATTCAAACTGAAAGCACAGCTTTAGATATGAATTAGGTGCTATGCATAGCGTAAACCTGGGAATGGTATGTACTGCTTCATTGAGTTTACAATCCAAGTTAATATTGTTGTGTGATGCTTCAGTGAATATGGTATGCCTGAGAGGTAAATGAACTCTATCAGGCACCTGAGTGTCACTTACTCTACGAGAAGAGGAACAGAAATTGAACCCCAGTGTTCTGGAGGAACATGTTAACCTTCATGACTGAGCACCAGAGACTAATTTGCTCACAGTAAAAGGGAATGTTAATTGTCGAAATGTTGAATGTATTTATTTTTATTAAGACTATATGATTATAAAACAACCATTTCTATGCTTGGGAAAATCAAATATATTCAAATCTATAAAAAATATACACACACAGTAAATCATGGTTTCATTAAAGACACGGCCAACCTTCTAATTTAGTGCTGTTTTGAATTATTTTTGTTTTGTTTCACTATTAGAATAATTCATCAGATCAATTTTTTTAAAAAAAATATGTAGAGGCCTGCTTCTTCGGATGCTCAAGTACAAAAAATATAAAAAATATAAATTATAAACGATTTAATTGAGTTTTGTACTGACATGGGGAAATATGTATACATAAATTTAAATACATATATATTTATGTGTACACACCCACACACACACACACACACACAGCATGGGCTATCTGTATCTGGAAAGTATCCAGTTGGGTAATATAAAAAATAGAAACATGTATGACTGGATACATTCTTTATAGCCTATAATCGCCAAAGATAAACTTAGTTTAACTCTTACCAGTAGTATTAAGAAAGGGCCTTCAAATGAAAATATTTTATAACCAAAACAATAATTTTAAGATTGAGGGGATGGACGCTAGCTGTTTAATGACTACTTTCTGCCTGGAACTTCTTCCCTGATTTTCTAAGATAAAAAGATGCCAAATGTTGGGATTATTCACCATTCTTTTAGACAGTGTATATATATGTGTGTATGTATAAATATTTCGTGAGCAGTAGATGGAGGTATGTAATAAATAAAGAGAGAACAGTTGTTTGAATCAATTAACAAAATGTTCATATATTTTCCTCTCAGGCAAGAAAGGGTACAACTAAGTACTTATCATAACTATTATTAGATAGGAACTTGCCACATTATTTGCCTATGATTTCTTATTTTATCATAAAAATGTATAAATGTAAATATAATTCACATGTTATCAGTTTGGAAAAGTTAAGCTCCTTAAGAAAATTAAAATAATCATTGAAACAATATCTATGTGTCTTATGCATATAGTCACACTTGGTGATAACTATTCTTTAACTTTTGTTATTAGGTAAATTACAGAAATCAAGGATGAATGGAAATCAAGAAGAAGAAAATAAGAATAAATAATAGAGAAGAAAGTTTGAGTATGTAGGTGAGAACTAAAAAATGCATGTGTGTACAGATTTGGTAAATGTGTTTTTACAAGGCACATAAAACCATAAAATATAATAGAACTAATTAATGAGTAATATTATCAAAATTGAATGGGCAAAGTTCACAAAAGTATATTTATTTAACATATTTTGACACTAATTATAATGCATACACCACAGCAGGCAAAGTATCCTTGTTTAAAAAATAATTTTTAATTTTTGCTTATATGAATCATGGTTTCTTAAACCACAATTTTGAGGATTATAACAATATATCATCATTAATTTATTGATTTTACATTTTTTGACTTTATTTTTTATAATATACTGCACACTGCTTTAATCTTTTATATGAATTTAAAACTTGATTAATTTTTGGAGTTTCAGATTGATTGCCTCTTAAAAACTGTTTTATTAGGAGTTATTTATTACAAAGTAGAATAAAAGCACATAGTTAAGAACACATACATAACTGTGATTGTTTGAATTTATTAGAACATATTTAAAGTGTTCAATAGCAGTCAGAGCAGCTCATAAAATTCTAATGACTATAGATATATGTAAGTCATTGTTCTAGTAAATAATTCTGAATCAACATATTTATGTTATTACTTGCCAACCTCAGTAGCTAAACTTTATAGCAAATAGCAATTTTTCTTTCCTATTACCCTTATTTTAACTCCTAATTAAGGAGAATATGGATTCTACAATTTCAGCCTATACCTTTACTGTGAAGTTTAACCAAAATAATTAAATGTTGAATTCTAACTATATTTAGTGTGTACTTGAGTAAAAATAATGAGCTTCTTAAATAAGCCTGACTTTAAGCTCTTTCTTTTTAACATTTCTACAGCTTGAGTAAATATCCATTTCTACTTACCAGAAGCTGCAAAGTCTTGCAAATCAATTCTAAACTCAAATATATGTCGATCTTTTTTACTAAATCTTATTTAACAAGCAACACTAACACTAACAATAACAAAATTGTCAACTTGATTTTCCTGCCACTTAATTGAAATAGTGTTTAATTATTAAACCTAGTTATCATCTATATAAAATTCATTCCATGTTTTCATATGTAGCTTCTACATTTTATGGCATTATTCACCTAATCTCTCGTTGGAACCAAAGGAATTTTCCATACAGAACATATAACATCTCATTGAATGCATACATCAAGAACAATAATAACTTTGATTATCTGTTCTATTTTAAAGAAATGAACCAATTTATTCCTGACTTAAATACTTCATTGAACTTAATCACAATTATTATCATATATTAGTTGACCAAGGAATATCATAACCACTGCAAAATAAATCTAAAGAAATTTGGGAAGTATTTCTTGATGGTCGTCCAGAAGTTTAGCTGATTATTTTGTATTATAAGAACTTTGTATTAGTTATCTCCAATGTTCTCAAGTTCCTGGTATGTATACTCCTGTGCCAGAAATGTTAATTAAATTATTTATGTTTTAGGGCGTGTGTGATGGCTCATGCCTGTAATCCCAGCACTTGGAAGACAGAGGCGAATGGACTGCCTGAGCTCACTGGTTCGAAACCAGCTTGAGCCAGAGCGAGCCCTCATCTCTAAAAGCAGCCGGGCGTTGTGGTCGGTGCCTACAGTCCCAGCTATCTGGAAGGCTGAGGCAAGAGAATTGCTTCAGCCCAGGAGTTTGAGGTTTCTGTGAGCTATGACACCATGACACTCTACCAAGTGGCAACAAAGTGAGACTGTCTCAAAAATTAATTAAGTAAGTAAGTAATTAAAATAAAATAGTTCATGATTTAACAGTCTTCAGTTAACAGTCTGAAATTAATTCCTTCAGCAGGAGTCATATTGTGAGCCTGGATTTCTGAGGACAAAACACCTGGGCATCTTCTCTGTTTTCCGTGTTGCTTTTCATTCTCCCAATGTGGACACTTGACACCATGGTGCACACAAACACGAACACAGAAAGGCTGGAAGCCCATTAAAATGAGCCATTTATCTGCCTGTCTTCTATACAAATACATTCTCTGTTTTTCATGTTTTAATTTCATCTAGATACCTTATTTACACTCATTGGTAATTTGAGTATTTTGTTTTTGAAAAACACACAATTAGGGAAAGAAAAGTATATGAATGTTGGCAGGTGTAAAGTTAATTCACTATATCCAAGCTTCATTTGATTTCTACATTTAAAAAGTACATAAAAACTAATAGTGAAATTCTGATAAAAATGAAATAGTTAGTGATCGGTGCTGCATATTTACATCATTTAATTTAGAATTGTAATTAGCACACACATTCAATGGATCCACAGTGCGTGTACTATATCTGCATCTGCTTTTAAGTAGTATTTGTACATGTAATCATTTATTATTAGTGTAGTATTAGCCTTATTACTTGGTAAATTCTGATTATAATAAATAACATCATTTTGAATTTTTTCAAATTAGATGTATTCTCTTTTAAATGGTTGATAAGAATTTGATTGCTGATATATACTTACCTTTCCAGTAGATGGTAGTACAGATGTTCATAAGACTAGATTTAGTAACAGTGACTTTGAAAGGAAAGAGAGATTTTCAAACTTAAAAATTGCATATAAAAAAACTTTCGTGTTAAATATTATACAAATTATGAGGAATAGAGGAATTATAGAAACTGATATGTTTAGTTTAAATGGATGAATTTTAAGAAACAGTATTCTTGTGTATGTGTTGCTTCTAAGTAGAATAAAATTTTTAAAAATATCACAGCACCAGTACCCAGAATATCAATCCCTAATTTTTACACGTTTATTATTACTGTGACTCTAAACCCTGCTTTTTCACTTTTTTCAAAAAGCCTATTCAATTTGATGTTTTGTAGTTAATTTGATCTTAAGTTATACATCTTCAATCTGTAGTCATTATTAATAAAACAACACTGATACTTTAGGTTCTTTGATATTGTCCCAAGTCTCTTCTCTTTAGCTTTGTGATTGTTCATAGTTTGCTCAGTTGAAACTGCTCTGGAAAGGTGACTGAGCAGGACAAGGTGAGAACTCTGATAGGAGCCCCAGAATTCTGTCAAAGAACTGGCTTAGCTAAAATAAAGATAATAATCAGCCATTGTCCCCTCTTTTGCTTGATAGTAGCCACTGTCCCCTTGTTTGTTTCTCTGTAATTGCTACTTTAGAGAGCACAGCTGGTAGTTCTAAAGATTAACATCACTTGTGCAGAAGCTAAGGTAGTTTTTGAGCTACCTCCCAGGTCCAGCATTCCATGGATTGTCTGACCCACCCAGACAGTGCCCTATATACCAAGGGACTGATGGTTGTGCTCTGAACCCAGACAATTAGCACACCCTGAGTGCCTGATCCTCTGCCCACCAAACTGTCTTTAAAAACCCTGTCTCCCTAATTCTCAGAAAGGCAGACTTGAGAAATTCCTTCAGTGTCCCGGCTTAGTGTTATGCAGAATAAACTTTCTTGGCTGTAAATCTTGCTGTCTCCTGGTACTGGCTTCCTCTAGGTCAGCAGGCAGATGAACCTGCTTGGGTAGCAGCATGATTAACAACATTATTGATTTAAATATATGCTCCCAAATCGGTGAAATAGCAAAGAAAAAGTTCTCAGAAATTGTCATGAATATGTTGTAAAAATCTGCACAAAATAATCACATTGGTATATTTCATAGAAAATTTAATGTTAAACAAATGTTTAATTGTGGAGATTATATGAAGAAGTGAGAATTCTTTGTATGGCTTAATAGCATAGACCTATGAGTGTCTATAAAGAAACCTTAGCTTTGTGGTTTATATATACGCCTCCAGCAGTTTGTTTAGCACTGCCATGCTCAGCACTAGCCTTCCTACATTCTTTACTGTGGTATGTCCTTGTAGAGTCATTTGTATTTAATTAGGTCTCAGTGGGAGGAAGTGTAGAAATCACTTTACAGAACTACTTTGATTCAACTGTGCACTGTGACATAAACCCACATGCCCTAGAATAATTATGAACAAGTGGACTATTTGAAATGCTGTGTACCCAAAGCAGTCTGGTTTTATGATCTACTGTGGGTATAATATGATAATCCCTTGGGGGCTGGCAGGCCCAAGCTGTACAAAGATAGCAGCTTCTACAGGCAGTTGCATCATGTAGCAGAATGGACACCATGCTTGCAAAGGACAGTTACTGATTCTTATCACATTAAAGGGAAATGCTGAGAACAGGGCAGTCTCCTGGTAAGCCTAGAGAAGTTTCCTGACTTGGGAGCAATCCCCCAAGTAACTCAGTGTTCCAGAATGAGATAAGATCAGTCACTCACTAGTGAGCATGTGTTAAACATTGATGCTTAGTAGTTCTTCATGAGGGTTGTGGGCAAAGAACATGTGAAGAGAGCACATGGCAATCCCTAGGCAGGCAGCCCTCATATGTAATTACCTGAACTCTCCACACCTGTTTATATCAATTACCTTAACTCTCCACACCTGTTATGTATAACCTTAATAAATAGCCCTTGCAGTGGGGGCTCCGGGGTACCCTGCAAATAAGGTTAGCCCACCTCCTGAAGCTTGTACTTCTAATCCATGTCATGCCTGGCTCCTTCCTGCGGTGATCGAGATCAGGGCCACAGGGGTCACGACAGCATCGTCACCTGAGCAGTGAGGGAGGCTCCGAATGGTCCTTGGCCTTGCATTACCCTTTAGGGAAGGTCACCGGCACTTTTGGGTCAGGATGAAAGAAGAGTCTGACAAAATTATGCCTCACATTTTCAACAGTGACAGAAATTTTCAGGTATTGTATGTCTCTTTTGGCTTAAACTATTGTTTTTCTGAATGATTCTCTTGCACATGGTCAAGAATTTATCTAACATCGGTGAGCAACTATTACCTACCTAATCATTTTAGGTAATTACTACTTAATATTTCTGAGGATTTCCAATTTTTACCTGAGAGAAACCCTATTACCTATAGTTGTCAAGTTTTAGTTTACTAATTTTTATTTTTAAGTCACACTTTTTTGTGTGCAAAGGAAAACTTTAGAGAACCTCATTATATAAACATATAAAGTGAGGTTTTTCTGAGGATACAGAACTCGCTTCTTTCCACTTATTTACTATCACAGACCTGTTGCCGGATGTAGCTTAGGGCACCTTATGAGGCTTAAACAAAAGAGGTAGAGAGAATGTCTTACATGGACATCTGGTTTTAATATCACGAACTTATAAGAAAAAACTTATTTTAAAAAATGTCAAGGCATGTGAGGAGTGATCAAAAGCAATATTGAGGAATTAACACTTGATATATGCACACATCATTGTAAGTATAACTAAAAAAACACGGATGTGGGTCCCATACAAATACATATACACATACACCCAGATTTTAAAGTACAGTATCATCTATTAAAGGACAAAGCGGACCCTGCCAAAAACCTGTCAGCCTTTCACATGTATTTCAAACAATCTAGTATCTTTCGGTTCTCTTATCATAAATTATCTCTTTATTGTCACTTTCCCCCCCATTTCTTTTATCTTCACAGAGAATCATCTTCCTCTGTTGTTGGGAACTCCTCCCCTCCCCCCTAGATGGTTAACGTAGACGTATTGGTGTAGGCTGTAGAGTGATCTCCATTTTCCTGTGTCTCTTGGTTTTCTCCAAACCTGTTTTATACACTCAAACTTACATGAATATATGTATCCATTTTGCTGAATCTAAACCTTTATCACCTAGTCTAACTATCTTTTGAGCCTTAGCTCTGTACTCCCTGAAATTTATTCTAAAGGATAAAACAAGTTGACTTTGAGATCTTCTGGATAGATCCCAGTAAATCTTAACTCATTTAATGCTCCTGTGGCTTTTCTTATCTGTTCAGCCCTGTCTTCACTGAGCAAAATCTGATTCACTGTTTTATGTCTCTAAATTTGAACCTTCCCCGAAAACCCCCAAGTGAAAGAAGTTCTGCCTCCTAAATCCTATAGGATATGATATAATTTTCACCACAATTTCTAAGCATTCCTCATATTATTGTGGTCTTGTCTTCTATACTTGATTTTCATATCAGGTAGTTTGAAATTTAGTAGCTGTGGATTTTTTCTTTTTTTTTTTGTAGCTATGGGTTATTTTTTCTTATATTCTAGATTTTCTGTAAAGCATAATAATAAAATTTTATAATTTATAATTTAAATTATAAATACATTTAACTAAATGCAAAGCATTTATTCTGCAAAGCATAATATTTGTAAATTTAGTTAAATAAATTTCTCATTAGCATTAGAAATTAAAGAAAATAATTTGGAGATATTACAAAGGTAATGGTAATTGCAAAGAAGCAGAAAAAGCTTTAAAATATTTTGACAATTAGTTCTAAAACATAAAATTTAAATCATAAAAACATCTACCTGAAGGTCAGATACAAAAACATATCTATATTTATTTACAAGATCTTCGTGCTTCTCTTTTATGTATATTCTAATAAATTATCACTGTATATTTTCCTTTAAAATCACTGTTTATTTAATATTAACATTGCTGGAATCATTATTATTTCTCTGTCATAGTAAAAGCAAACATAAACTACATCTAAGTGAGTTAGGTGGTGATCCAGAAGAGGGAATTGTACAAAGTTTCTTTCATGGCAACATTTATAATTAAATATTGATGTATTTTTGGCTTTTTATTATGAATATTCTTCAGGAGGAGTTTGCTTGTGTTTCATTGCTCTTTAGGCTATAAACTGATGAAGTAAAATTTGTATTTATGACACTATGAATTAATTGCTGTATACATGTTTTAATTTTACTACATGACCAAACTACAGTCAGAGATATTAATCATATTCAGCTTTTTAAATCTGAAAACGTCAACTTTATCTCCATGAATAATTTTTTGCAGTAAGTTGATTACTCTAAAATAAGAGCTATATTTATTGAAGGAACAAATGTCTTGATCAAATTATTTGTAAAACATATTCTTGAGTAATGAGTTGTAACATTGTTAGCAGTTCATGTCCAAGATTACAAACTTGGTCCTCAGAAATTTTGTATCAAAATTTAGGAACAGTTTCTTTGCTTATGTTGAAACCATGTTCTTCTTAAGTTAGTAGCCATACCTTGGTTACTTAAACAACATACTTCATGAATATAAAATTTTAGAAGTCAATGAATAGAATCAAATGAGATGAGAAAAATATTGTTTTATTTTTAAATAATAAAATCCATTTTGAAAATGCATGAGTATCTTTGAAATTCTTCAAAAAAGCCAGAAAAACAAAATATATGTAAAGATTTAAACATATAAGCAGTGAAGAAAAGAAATGTAATTTATCATTGCTTGTTTTTTTTTTGTTTTTTTTTTTTTTTGAGACAGATCCTCAAGCTGTCACACTGGATAGAGTGCTGTGGCATCACAGCTCACAGCAACCTCCAATTCCTGGGCTCAAACCAGTCTCCTGCCTCCGTCTCCCAAGTAGCTGGGACTGCAGGCACCTGCCACAACGCCCGGCCATTTTTTGGGTGCAGCCGTCATTGTTGTTTGGTGAACCCGGGCTGGATTCGAACCCACCAGCTCAGTTGTATGTGGCTGGTGCCTCAGCCCGTTGTTTTTACAGTTACTATCGGATAAGCAACACTTTCTTTCAAAGTGCTTTGGATATAGATTTTATGTACCACAAATAGAAACAAATCAAAAACTACATCTTTTGAAAAAATGAAAAAAGAACTGAAGAAGTCAGGAATTGAAAAGAGTTGAATGGTAGGTGCCAAAAATTACATAGTATCTCCTAGGCCCCAGGAGCAAGATTACAAATAAAGACAGCAGTGGTTACAAAACATGGGGCCAATTGTTCCTACCATTTATTAGTTTTTTCAGAAGCTACTAAACATGAAGGAACAGTCTCTTTAGGGGTAGCTGATGGACGAGTTTAGAGATAACACTTTACAATGGGATACTATCCTTTAGGATGTGATTTTAGTCTTGCGAGACCTTGGGAAGAGAATCTAAGCAGTGTCAAGACTTCCAATTAACAGAGACTGGGATAATAAATGGACAGTGCTTTAATCTGCTAACTTTGTGGTCATTTGTTCCACAGTGTAGAATATGACTTCAACCATGCTTTTGCTGAGATCTCTCTGATAATAAATCACTTGAACAAATATTCTAATTTTTTGCTTATCAGAAACCTGAATTAAGACACCATATCAAACAAGGTCTCTTTTTATGTCTACTATAATGAGTCATGAGTATTTGGCTAGCTGTCACAAGGCAATGGAGGTATTTCCCTGACACCTGCTTCTGTTCTGTTGATGTGAGTACAAAGCCACACACCCATCCCCCATATCCACCCAGCCACATATGCACTTACACCAACATACAGGGTTGTTAGTGTGCATTTTTAAATTGCATGTGAACTTTATGGATGCCTATATAACAAATTCAGTGAGTGGTCCATTTGAAAACTTCCTCACTTGTGGTGGGTTTAGGAAGTAGTACTACTCATGAATTCCTCTTGAGCTTTAGGAAAATGAGATTCAGAAAGATTCCTTTCTTTGGAAGGAGCTCTTCCTGATCAAAGCCATTTAGTTACCCCATATCTCAAAACATTTATATTCTTGATGTGGAATAACACTGGAATCTGTAATGACTTTGTACTGAGTCTTTTCTAAGCTGGAACTATAATTGTAAGAATTCCTTTCCTTTTGTGATTTTATGTGCAAGTTGGTTATCAGAGAAATTTGCATGAGATTTTAAAGTTAGAAGTGAAGCAGCAGCAATTCTGCTCTGTCTTCTGCAGTGTTATAGTGTCTGAGGTCTTTGAGACTCAAACACAGGGATACACTTGCAGTGGATCTACCATGCCATCGAGATTAGAGGCCGTGAGAAACAGATGAGGCTTCAGCCTGTCTTCATGGGTTTCGTGTCGTCCTTGTGGTTCTAGTTTGTCCTCCTCCTCCATTGCTCCATGTTCAATTCGTTCTAACTAACCACCTGCACTGCTAACATCAATTATTTCAGCCCCATCCACAGGTGCAATAGCCACAGTCCTTCATGGACTTCCTTACCAGCTTCACAACTGTTTAAAGTCTGAGCCTTACGATAATGTTCATACTACATGCCACTCATACTAATCCTGTTTTCCTGGTCAAGGCTTAGCATTTGTGAGCATATATTTTGAAATTTCTATAAGTTGGTATGAATCTAATAGTAAAAATATCTTAAATATCCTATCTGTAGCTTATGACCTGTCTTTTACACAGCACTCATGTTTTGGTTGCACTTGATCTTTACCAATAAAACATCCAGGGTCCAGTTGCAGCATTTATCCTAATTATTGTGTTTTTTGTTATTTAATACCATGCATTTTCAATCACAGAGATACTCATGGAATAAGTGCAGATCCTCAGAGTCTGACCATATGCAAATGCATGCACTTGACCTTGAAGTTGCTAGGTTCCTCCTCCTACTAGCCCAGACTTAGGCATAATGCTACACTTGAGGGCAGTGAAGTTCAGCCTCCTAATCTCTTCATTCAACAAGCCACCACTTTAACCCACGTTTGGATGGAGCCCTCCAAGGGATTGTAATCTCTAAACAGGAGATATCCACATCTGAATCAAAGGTAGGCAAGAGTTCCCATGTCCTTATTAAATATACGCTGTCATTGTCAGCCCAATGCAGAGATGGCTGCCACCTCCCATGACAGAGTGTGCCCAATCCTAATCCTTCCCACACCAGTGCAAAGATTCCCATAAAAGGTGGATGGTAATAGCAAACTATAGAAATCCTCTCTGCTCACAAAACAAGTGGTCATCTGGCAGAGGTCAAGGGGCAGAGGCAGCGAAGGGGAGACCAAGCAAGTCCTGCTGTCAGAATAAATGTGTCAAGAATAATCCTGGAAACACAATGTGAGGGCTTAACAGACAGCACCATATGTGAGCCAAGTCACCGTGGCTCTTTTGCATGCTCCATTGTTCCACCAGCCTTCACTAACAAGAATAAATTCACATGTAAAATTATTTAAAGTTTTCAGGGAGTAAATCAAAAAGATCTGGTCTTCTTGGATGGCGCCTGTGGCTCAAAGGAGTAGGGCACCAGCCCCATATGATGGAGGTGGCGGGTTCAAACCCAGCCCCGCCCAAAAACAAACAAAAACAAAACAAAACAAGAAACAAGATTTAGTCTTAAGGGATGGGGGTCTTCTGAATGTGAGGTCCTGTGTAACAGCACTGGTCACAGACCCATGGAGGCAGATGTGATTCCTATATGTGTGGGGTTAACAGCACATACACTTTATTTAACTTGTAAGCAAAGTGAATCCCCATAATGTAATTCTGGGAGTTATTTGTCTGGAAAACCACCTAGTTCTGGTCTTAGGCCCAATATTTAGTCAAACAACACTTAGAAATAAAGTTTCCATATCTACAGGATGTAGAATTAAATCTCTGTGCAAAAATTTAATAGATTTCAACATAAAATGGAATTTTATAAACGTTTCCTATGAACTCAGCCCTGAAGAGTGAATGATAGAATTTTAATAGCCGAAGTTCAAGAAAGGCAAATGTACATCATGTTATTAAAGGTCATTGCATTAGTTTATTGGCCAGTATGGAAAGCCCAATGCAAATGTCTTCACGTTCAAAGCAGGTATTTCTCAATAACCTACTTGTTGTTAGGAAACACTCCCCAAGCAATTTGGCATTGCTATTATAGAAGTCCATATCCATATTCATTCGTAGTCTCAGAAGCCTAGACCATAGTAATATAGATATAGCACTGGATTTTAATTCCATGAAGTTTTGAGTACTTGGTCTCAATTCTGTTTCTGACTGACCTATTTACACAGAAAGCTAAAGTCACCTCCGGGGGATATATCTTTATGTAAGAAAGTTTAACAAAAGACTTAGGGAGGGGCACACATCCATCAGATGAAGCAGTGAAAAGCTCATTCAGGAAGATCAATCAGGAAATAATTAGCCTCAGGTTATTTGAAAGTGAAATAGCCAGTTTGGGATTAGAGGTTAGAGAGAGGAAAAGAGGGTCAAGGTTCTTCAAGACATTTTCATCTGTAGCAATCCTGATTTAGACTCCAAGGAACAGGAGCTGCCTATCACACTCTTTTAAAAGTCTTCATCAGATTCAAAATTTCACTTTTCTTTCTCTTTGTTAGAGCAGCAAAAAAGAGCTTTTTCTATGACCTGGCTTATGTCAATAAAATGGCATGACATATTTCCTCAATTATAAAACCTATCATTTTGCAAGAGGAAAGAAACTAGTAAATCCAGATAAAAGAATATTCGTTTAAATTTTATATGACATTTGCAAATGGGAAAGAAATGTTTAAGAAATAGCTTTGATCTAAGTTAATATTGCCTAAAAAGACACCCTGGCTAAAATTGAATTTTTATAAAATTATATACAATGCATTTTGTTTAGGAGTTCTAGAACTTCTCAGGATCTCATTTAAATGGACCTTAATACACCTTTAGTTGGACCCCAAGTTATGTTTCATGAGAAACTTTCCAGATCATCCTCTTTTTTCTTTCTTTGATATTTCATTCTTGTTTCATATTTTTATTCTTTTGTACTTTCTTATATTATTCTTAAGTTTTTTATTCTTTTGTCCTTTCATTATTTTTATCACTTCACTATTTTTTTTCACTGTTATAAGATATTTCATGCAAAGTATTAACTCTGCCCCCCCAAAGCCCAACCTCTTTTGTTTTGTGATTTTTTTTGAGGTGAGATTTAAGTTTTTGTGTGAGTAGTACTATTATACCTATCTTGAGTGTCTTGTGTGTACTGTATCACATCATACCTTTGTTTAATTCTTAATGAACTGTTCACTTGTTTAAAAAATAAATAAATAATATTCAATTAAAAAAAAAGATCTTGTGAAAGATGGAAAAAAAATGTCCTTGATGAAGCAATAAAAATAGTTAATTTCCTTAACCCTCAACTCTGGATTTTATTGAATCTTTTTAATATCTTGTGCTGTGAAATGAGAATTAGCACAAAACATTCTGCTGTGTGATGGTTGTCAAGAGGCAAAGCACTTGAGAGACAGATGGAGTTACAAGCTCAAGGACCTACTTTTTTCATGGAACACATTTCTTATTTGAAAGAACGGATGTCAGAGGCTGTTTATTCTGACTTGAGTAAAAGTTTTCTTATGAACAATTGAGTTGGCTAATTCAGGTAATGACAGTTTTCATTCTTAATGGATAGCCCTTAAGCTTTCCAGCAACAATTAAAACTTTGGGAAATGTTTATCTGTCACCGTGAGGCTTGACAGCATCTCAATTCTTAAAGACTTTTCTGACAAGATTGACATTGTATTTAGGATGCATCTGGTTTAATGCAATTTTAATGGTATTAAAATCAAAATAATAAAACAATTTTACTTAAAAATTTTATAATTATTTAATATCTATGGCATAATCCAATAAACAAAAGCTCTTTTGTGTTCTTAATAATTCTTAAGATTATAAAGTGGTCTTGAGACCCAAATATTTTGTGAACTGTTGGGCTAAATTAATCAGAAACACCTAAGATTGCCAGATTTTTACTGCCTTTTAATTTATAGAGTATATTATTATAGAACAAAACCATGAGTCATTACTCTGAAAGTAAGCTTTTATTGTCTAGTTGGTCATAGTTAATCTTCAGGATAAGGTATTTGGAATAGAACTTATGCTTTTAAAAAATTGGGGACCAAGAAAACAGAGGTAAATAAAAAAAAATGAGTAAGTCTAATAGGTCACATTTAAAAGCCACTGAATACAATAGGGCATTATATGTTTCTTCCATTATTTCAAATGTGATTCTTCAAAATAAAATTTGGAGATCAAATCTTTCACATTTCTTAAATAAATGCTATTTAGCAGGGCTTCCATTTGTCTGCATTTTCCTATTGCTTTTTGAGATGTCCAAACACACTTAAATAGCTGTTTAGGGTTAGAAATTCTCATTTTTTGGTACTTGGTTTCTCCTCATATAGCTAAGCTAAAAGTTGGGTCAGTAGAGGGATGGCTGATAGATATATCCCATCCAAGGTTACCACCTCAGGAAGAGGTTATGAAGCTAGCTCCTTGTGTGAACAGTATTTCTCCTACCTAAAGATAAAACTTCAGAAAAATAAAACTTTAGTGTTCTCCCTTGTAAGGTTTGTACCATTTGCTATATTCCAAGTATTTTTCTAGATGCCTTATAGATGTTGACACATTTAAGTCTCTGAATACTCTTAGGAAGGACCTATGAAGAAACTGTAAACTACAGAGGTTGTTACTCATTCAAGGTCACACAGCTATCGAGTAGTCAAGAGCTCAATCCTACACCAGAGATGCACCCTTAATGAAGACATTATATTGAAATAGTGCTTCAATTGAAGATCATTTAAAATACATCATTCCAAATGAAGAGTTGCTTACTTTGGGGGAGAATAATCTTAATTAGGATTTATTTGTGCATTGGACAACTACCGTTGTGCTTATAACACTTTGAAGAAGAGATTCAAGAGAGATCAATTCCACAGGGGATAGATGTAATGTTTCGGACTTGGTGGAAATCCAGTAATGCTCTTCAAACTTTGCCAACAAAATACCCGCCAATGCACGGATATGTAAACCTTGGTTCTCTGTTACAAATGATGAATGTCTTTGAAATTCCATCCTTTATCTTACAAATGTTCTTGAACTCTACATACTATAATACTGCATCGTTTTTGAGACAGTCATACTCTGCCTTCTTGGGTAGATTGCCATGGTGTCATCATAGCTCACAGCAACCTCAAACTCTTAGGCTCGAGAGAGCCTATTACCTCAGCCTCCCAAGTAGCTGGGATTACAAGCACCCACATAACACTCTGCTACTTTTTCTATAGTTTAGTATAGTTTCTATAGTTAGTATAGTTTCTATAGTATAGTTTTTTCTATACTTTGTCTGCCCTCATTGGCCTCTGAGAGTACTAGGATTACAAGTGTGAGTCACCTCGCCTGGCCTTATACTACTACATTTTAATATGAAAATCATGTTATAGATACATCATTGAATAAAAATAATCCTCCAAGAAGGTCTAGCTGCTATAATTTTTTGTGGCTTCAAGGGACTCCTGACACCGTGTTTTAGCTGAGAAGCTTAGTTCTGGGGAATGCTTTGGGGGACTGTGAGGGATTATGTCCTCTTTGTGTTTCCTCTTTGTTCCCTGTTTCTCAGACACTTTATACCAACAAGAATGTGGTTGTATATGTCTACATATTAATAAAATGTTTGCAGGAGGGTTCCAGGCTGGCAACTGTAAGCCAAGGAGATGTGGTAAAGTCATTAAATTGTCCTTTTTAAACTTATACCAGCAGTTGCAGAGTCAAAGGTCTAAAGAGAATGGGCAGGTAATGTGAATACCTGGTATGAGTACTGCAGGAAGTGTTGGAGACACAGGCATGTGCAGGGCGCATGTAACTATTTGAGGTCAGATGCAATACTCACCTCCGTTCCACTAAAAACGGCGGCCAGGTTGCTACATAATCTGAGTATTTTTAACAATTAGAGAAACACCACACCTTTTGGGGGCAAGACACGATTGTAAGAGGGTCTGTACCTAACAAATGCAATCAGTGTAACCTGGTTTCTTGTACCCTCAATGAATCCACAACAATAAATTTAAAGAAAAAAAAGTTAGAGAAACAAGCCATTTCCATTATTTAAAACAAGAATTTTTAATTTGGGTAAACAATTCAATTTTATAAAATATGTGGCCATCCAATAGCATTTCAGATCTCTGTGCTACACTATTCTCCAGGTAAGAGGACACATCTTATATTGCACAATTATGTATGTCTTTGGTTGGTAAATGGACACTCTCTGGCTGCATGAGTGTGAGAGAAAGTGTGACAAAAGAAACTTTTGTCCTCTGACCATCTTAAAGTTTTTGTTTCTGCCAACTGACAGGTCTCAAGAGAATTAAGATGGTTCTTTTTGGAATAGGACAAAGAAGGACCTCTTTATCACTGTATGGTACCGTCCTCTGAGGAACACATATTTCTTTTGTTCTCCCATTAGTGACAAGAGGGAACAGCGTCCTTTGACAAATTCTCTCTATATGGAAATAGTCATTAAGGTTCTCCTTGCCCATATCTTTGCTTTTTTCAGACAACCCCAAATTTTAAAGATTTCTTTTCTTCTTACTTTTTAATTGTTTTAATTATAGAACCCTGGGCCCTCTCCAAGATTCCCACATCTTGCTTTAACGTGCTCGCACTGGAAAAACTTGTTCTCACAAAAGCTCAGCCAAAGCTAAATACAGAGACAACATTATTTGCAGTTACTACATGTTATATCTTTGTGTTATTTTCAAATAGCATTACATTTCTGACTGATAAGCAATTTGCGATCTGCCTCAAGCCCTATATCATTCTCTCTGTATTTATGCATAGCCAGTCTTTTCTTGTTTTTGTCCCATAATTTCTGACTTTTACTGCCTTATAATTCATCCTAAATAATTTCCTTTCTGTTTATTTTTTTTCTCCAGTCTGTGTCCAGAATGTGGGGGCTTTAATGACAATTTCTACATAGTCTCTAACACAGAACAGCTGCTTAAGGTATGTTTAATGAGTGAAATAACTATAATGTGATTTAGGTAATATATGTCTGGCCCCCAAATTTTCATTGGCTCTAGTAGAATAGGGATTCGTTGAATCAAGTGGAATCTAGCAGAACTTTTTTCCCAACTTGACTAAAGCTTCGTGCTCTACCTAAAGATCTTTCTTTACATCTTGGCTCTTTCTTCTCATTAGTTTTGAGTTGGGTAACTTATTCAAATTCTCTAAGCCTTTGTTTTCTAATCTAGAAAATGTACATATCTACCTTGAAAGTTATGATGATGTTTATATGAGATATTGCATTCAAAATGCTTAAAAGATTCTCTCCCTCAATATGCCTGACTCAGAAGAAAATATAACACCGAATACATAGAGCACTGTATATAAAATAAGTTAACACAGGGGATGTTTTTCTCTTCTGAAATGTCTCATGCTGGAAGTCATTTCTAGACTCTTAAGAATTCTCATTCATAGTATTTTCTCTTGATACTTTCTCATCTTTCTGATCAAACTGAATGCACAGCGAACATATTTAGTCCCAGAAAATACTCACAACATAATTTTAGGATTTCAAAAGCAGCAGTAGCATCAGTTTCATCGTTTCATATTATGGGTTAAGAATCTAAATGAAAAGTACAGCCCACTGGTGGAAAAAAATGTATATCTGCTATCAAAATACCTCAGAGAAGAATAAAATATTTGAGCATTCAATGAAGAGAGATTGTCCCTTTGCAAGGAGGGATCAGTCCCTCCCCAGAGGGTGCCAGAAGAGGTACAGAGTAGATGCCTCTTGAGTGATGTTGATAGTGGAGGTGGTCCTGGTGATAGCATGGACCAGTTTCCATACCAGAAAAGAGGGTTAGGTCACTACGGGAACAACAGAGGATTAAATTTTCAGTATGAATCTGTCAGACTATGGGGAAAGCTTCAGGGATGTAAATGTAGGAGCCAATGACAGTTCAGAAGTGATTCACTGCAACATGAAAATAACAACCTGGCAGACTTCATGGCTGCTAAAATTCACAAGTCTGAAATGGCCACCCGACATGTGTGCCTCAGCAGATATTGTAGTTTAAGGTGAAGATTTACCGTTACTTTGGCAGTAAGTAAGTTGCTCAGGAATGGGACTTTTATAAGGCTTATGAACTGTCATCAAATGCTGGTACTTAGGGACGGCGTCTGTTAGTACAAGTTACTATACGGGAGTAGCTCACATAGTGTTTCTATCAAGCTTAGAATTCATTAGAATAATTTTCAAAATCCAGATGACCTTGCAAGACAATTTTCATTTTCAACCGCTATAGTAGATCATTTCCTACTCAGAATGACTTTAAAATTATAATGTATCCCAAAGACACACTGAATTTTATTTTTACACCTTTCTATTACAATTTTACCTACACTAGAAAAAAGGTCACTGATCCAAGTAAGAATCAGAGGATTCTACGGATATCACTCTTATTGTTAGGCTTGTTCTTGGATTACATTTTTTTCATATTGAGAAGAACATCACCCTTAAAATTATAATATACTACTGGTCCAAATATTTGGAGCTTCAATTTCTGTGTGTCTCCACTTGGGACGACTGAATATGTAAGCGCTTAGGGAAATAGTGAAGCCGAAATTAGTTTAGGATAAAATGACAGAATTTGGTCTTGGTTCTGCTATTTGTTAGCTGTGTCTTATTTGCTAAGGAAATACTTTGAGCCTCACTTGCCCCTTCAGTTACCTGGAAATAACTTCACAATGGCTTCTCAGTGCTGTTTGACAGGACAAAAGAGATAATGCAAAGTCACTCAAAAACACAAGGGATAAACAAACACGAGTAAGTGAGGGAGCTTAGGAAATTTCACCCCCAAATATGACTCCTTGGTATAAAGAATAGTTTGAATTAAAGGTTCTGAGAGATCAACAGGCCCTTGGAAGAGGCTTTGCCTCTGTCTACATCACCAGACAGACTCATCAAAAGAACAACAAACTTTCCTTCCCTCTCTTTTCTCCCAATGTTGCAGCAAAGAAAATCACGAATGCAACCGGACCTGGCACACATCGTTTAAAATACACGGAAGAAGCCCAAGTGCCCATCGATCCACAAAAGGATTAATAAATTGGGGTACATGTACACCATGGAATATTGTGCGGCCTTAAAGAAAGATGGAGACTTTACCTCTTTCGGGTTTACATGGATGGAGCTGGAATGTATTCTTCTTAGCAAAGTATCTCAAGAATGGAAGAAAAAGTATCCAATGTACTCAGCCCTACTATGAAGCTAATCTATAGCTTTCATATGAAGGCTATAGCCCCATTATAGCATAAGAATATGGGGAAAGGAGCAAGGGGGGGTGTGGGGGGAGGATGGGTGGAGGGAGGGTAATTGGTGGGATCACACCTAGGGTGCATCTTAGAAGGCTACAGGTGA
>CAUYRH010089824.1:0-27887 GCA_963574655.1 Perodicticus potto
AAGCAAGCAGACAGCCCTCAGAATGGGAGAAGATATTTGCAGGTTATGCCTCCGACAAAGGTTTAATAACCAGAATCCACCGAGAACTCAAACGTATTAGCAAGAAAAGAATAAGTGATCCCATCTCAGGGTGGGCAAGGGACTTGAAGAGAAACTTCTCTAAAGAAGACAGGCGCGTGGCATACAGACACATGAAAAAAATGCTCACCATCCTTAATCATCAGAGAAATGCAAATCAAAACTACTTTGAGATATCATCTAACTCCAGTAAGATTAACCCACATCACAAAATCCCAAAACCGGAGATGTTGGCGTGGATGTGGAGAAGAGGAAACACTGCTACAAATATGCTCCTTTTGGAAAGATGTTTGGAGAATACTTAGAGATCTAAAAATAGACCTGCCATTCGATCCTATAATTCCTCTACTAGGTATATATCCAGAAGACCAAAAATCACTTTATAACAAAGATATCTGTACCAGAATGTTTACTGCAGCCCAATTCATAATTGCTAAGTCATGGTAGAAGCCCAAGTGCCCATTGACCCACGAATGGATTAATAAATTGTGGTATATGTACACCATGGAATATTATGCAGCCTTAAAGAAAGATGGAGACTTTACCTCTTTCATGTTTACGTGGATGGAACTGGAACATATTCTTCTCAGCAAAGTATCTCAAGAATGGAAGAAAAAAATATCCAATGTACTCAGCCCTACTATGAAACAAATTTATAGCTTTCATATGAAGGCTATAATCCAATTATAGCACAAGAATATGGGAAAGGGGGCAAGGAAGGGGAGGGGGGAGGATTGGTGGAGGGACGATAATTAGTGGGATCACATCTATGGTTCATCTTAGAAGGGTACAGGTGAAACTTACTGAATGCAGAATATAAAGGTCTTAACACAATAACTAAGAAAATGCCATGAAAGCTATGTTAATCAGTTCGATGAAAATATTTCAGATTGTATATGAAACCAGCACATTGTACCCCATGATTGCATCAATGTATACAACTACGATTTAATAAAAAAAAAAAATACAACTTAGTAGAAAGTGAAAAGAAATTTAAAAAACTATGAGCAAGAATGTTAACTGCAATTATCCTTGTATACTGGTACTTTGAGAGATTTTAATATTTTTTGTATTTATTTTCTGATCTTTATCCAATGAATATGTATGTCTTTTATAATAACAAATAATTAACAATAAAGGAATAAATTTGGCAAATAAATTGGGAATTATCCAGACCTAAATTGCCATAAGTAGCCACCTTGTTATTATCCAGGACTAAATTGCCCTAAGTGGCCACAACACCACCACTCAGACGGCAGAGAACACTCAAGGCATGAAGGGACCCTCTGAGTCAGCTATTATCCCCTGTAGAAATTCTATTTTCATCCCCTAAGTGTTTTGAGGGTTCTGTTTGGCCAATATTATGATAGATGCTGAAATTCAGGAGTTCTGAGTGCTGTAATTTGCCCTCTATACCACACAACCCCAGAATCAGTAAGGAAGAGAGCAAAAAAACAGAATGTACAATGCCAGCTTCTTACGCTTAACCAGCTCAACAAAAAACGAAGGCAGACAACAGAGCAAACATGGTAAAGAGATGCTATTCCAACCACACCACCCTGCAAAATAATTCAGTTACTGTTGGGTAACAAAACTTTTTATACTGTCACATTTTTTGTGTGTGTGAAAACTCTTGTCTTTCTATTTTGGGGGTAGGGGAGTGGTATTTAATGAATTTTTCATTATGAAAGGTTATTATTCAGCCATTAAAAACTACTGTACATTTCAGAAACCAACCCTTTTCTTATGGTCTCCATGGACTAAGAGAACAAAACAATATGGCCAAATTCAGGGGAAGAAAGGTAGAAAGGAAAGAGGGCATCAAGGATAAGAAGCAAAAGTTCAAAAGCTAGGGGACAAGTGCCAATCACAAATTCTTCTGCTCTCTGGAAACTAAGAATTTGCTCTCTCACCTTCCTCAAACCTTCTCCATGCTCAGCTTTCAGACTGCGAAACTTTAACATGCATGAAAATGACCCTTCAGCCAGACCAATGGCCTCACATTTCTTTAACTTCCTCAAAAAACCCTTCAACATAGACATACAACAGACATAATCACCAATTGCGTTAGTCAGCACTTACTGTCTTTAATTCTGAAATCATTCCCCATTCATAATGACTGACTTTCCTTCCAACTGTCTTATTCTTCTAGTGACACTTAACGTGTGTGCTGTTCTCAAGGCCACTACAACTTAGCCCATTGACAATTCTTTCTTCACCTATCCATGCAGCCTGGACCCTGGCTTAGTCCCTGAAGAAAAGGGTTTATAGTACAGGAACTACCTTTCATTTTCTCATTTTGCATCTGGCAAAAGGTGGGCCTCTCAACAAAATGGCCCAAGTAAAGAATGAGAGAGATCAGAAACCAACCCTTTTCTTATGAAGTGTTAGGGTCTACTCTCCCTGTCCATTGAGTCCCTAACTGGGTTACAGTAAGGACTAAGGGTTCTGAGAACATATACCTGGGTTTCAAGGAAAACATACATGGGCATAGAGCAGCCAGGACTCCAGGTTTCACCCAGAGCAGCTCCACTTTTATCTAACAAAAGGAAATCATTCAATAAATAACATTGTATATAGAAGACAGGTTATTATTCAGCCATTAAAAACTACTATACATTTTGGAAAAATGTTTGACAACATACATGATGCTAAACATTTTATAAGGCATTATCCAAATTCTTCAGTATATAATAAACCTATAAGAGAAATACTGCAGAGGGAAAACACATACCAGAGTAGACCATGGTTATTTCAGATAGATTGATTTATGAGTGTGTTTTATTTTGTTTTTTATTACTAATCATTTATTTAAAAAAAAAAAAAAAAACAGTATGTCTATATAACCTTTTAAAAAATTAGAAAGTATTTTCTTTAAAAAAATTTTAAAATTACTTGTTCTCCCCAAAGGCCTTGCTCTGTATTTTCTCTTTCCTACACAGACCAGATAATACTTGAGCAAACCTTACTCACCTTTGCTAGAGTCACCAGCAGGGAAAGAAAGAAGTTTAGGCTGCTGGCCCCAGAAGGTTCAGAAATGGTACAACCAAAAACAGGGGAGGAAAAAGTAAACAGACAATAATTTTTCAGGCATGATACATGTGGATGTGCCTGTATGAAGGCCTTTACTCCAATATTTATGAAGGTACCTGCCTTAAAGCCCTTGATGGTGAATGTGTGTGCGTAACACAAGAGTCTCACTCTGTCCCCCAGGCTAGAGTTCAGTGGCAGCAATCAGACCTCACTGTAACTTTGAATTCCTGGCCTCAAGTGATCCTCCCACCTTGGCCTCTCAGGCCTAGCTAATTCATTTTTCCTTTTTTAAGAGAGAGGTATTGCTATTTTGCCCAGGCTGGTCTTCAACTCTCGGCCTTGGCCTCCCAAAGTGCTGCAGTTACCAGCATGAGCCATCTTGCTGGCTAACCTTAAATTGTCAGCTACATTTCGAATTGTCAGAAGTAAAAACCAAGAAAACCTAAGCAAAAAGAGCATGACTATTAACACTAAAAGTTGGCACAGCGTACTTAGCTTTTCCCACCCATGGGGGATCTCCCTGTAGACAAGTTTCCACCAACTCTCTAACACTCACCAGGTGCTTTGCCTTGGCACGCTCCTCCTCGCTTGATATCCTCTCATGAAGGATGGCCCTGGTTAACTGCTCATTGGCAGCGGCCCTCTCTCGTTCCAGATCTTTGCTTTGCTTTAGTCTGAAATAGCAAAAAAGATGTAACTTAGAAAAAATATTTTATTAGTTGGTATTATTTTTGTGTTAAATGAAATAACTAAATAAAAAGATAGAAACACATAGCCAAAAGAGTCAACTTAGAGTACTCATCTTAGCCCTTGATCGATCAAAGGCAGGTATAGAAGTAAATCCCCACACAGCCTCTAAAGGACTTAAAATTTTGTACACAATAAAGGCAATTCAAATACATGAAGAAGCTTATAAAGCTGGCTACTAAACATCTAAGTTTTACAATATTCTTATGTAAAACCGAAATCTGCCCAGCAAAATATTACCTGGTATTCCCGATCTGTCCTCTGGAAATTTACATAAATAATGCTAATTAAGAAGTCATCTACATGACAAGTATTTGAAGGCAACCATCATCTTCCCCTCAAAACTGACTGACCTCAGCTCTTTATAGAATAGGCCAGAAACAGTGGCTCAGGCCAATAAACCCCTCCCAAAGGGGAAGCCAAGGCAGAAGGCAGGAAGATCCCTTGAGACCAGGAGTTTGAGACCAGCCTGGGCAATTTAGCAGGGCTCTGATTCTATCAAAAAAAAAAATTTTTTTTTTTAATTAGCCAGGCATGATTGCACATGTCTATAGTCCCACTTACTCAGGAGGCTGAGGAGGGAGGATGACTCAAGCCATGGAATTTGAGGAGATAGGGAGCTATGATTGTGTCACTGTACTCCAGCCTGGGCAAGAGTGCTAGGCATTGAGGACATAATGGTACGCAAGACAGGTCCCTGTCCTTGTGGGTCTTACAGGGAAGCAGCAGGGAACACAAGATGTTAGAGAACTAAGAACACCATGAAGATATTGGTCCACCCCATTTGTTCCCGCCATTTTCCGACAATCCTTGCAGGACTCCTTACTTCCAGAATGACTCCAATTTGTCCCTAAACTCCACACTAGACCTCCACACTCCACACATGGTCTAATAAAGTAGACAGCAGAGCCTTCCCTCACTGTATCTGCACATAACGCTTATTCTATTAATGAAGCATAAGATTGCATTGGGTTTATCAGGTGCCTCATCACACAATTAGATCATGTTAAGGTGCACTCCACTAAAACCCCTCACTGGACACGATAAACTACTTTGGCACCAATTTTTGCCATTGTGCCTGGCACATAAAGGCATTCAGTAATCACTGAATGAGAGAACATTTCAATCTAACCTCAGGGACAAAGATTTTCTGATTGCCTTTTCTTCTTTGAGAGAATAACCCCACTATACTATCATATCCCTGAAGGGATAAGCTTGCTTTACAAAGGAAAGGGTAGAAATGTTATGTTGGTGTAAGTGAAATTCTGAGTGAAATTTACTTTGTCTAAATGATGAGCATAAAATTTGACTCAGTAATAGCCTACCAAATTTTAATTTTAAAAAGATTCTTGAAAAGAACTAAAGAATATAAAAATTTTGTTCCTGTTTTTAAATTGCCATATCATCCGGATACTGTAGAATTCCAGAAATCAATCATAACAGATAATATCACCTTGTAAAATATATTCCAAAGTTATAATGCTTTTCCCCAAAAAATTACACCTGCCTGGTTTTGTGCCTTGAATAAAAAAGAATAAACAAATTAAAATCTGTGCTTCGAAATTCTCTAATGTAAAAGTAACCTTTAGAAAACATCCTGAACAATAAATACAATGGTGCTTATATGAACAAATGTTTCTAAATTTCATAAGGACAATACAGGGAGTACTCAGGTTACGAACAAGATAGGTTCTATAGGTTTGTTCTTAAGTTGAATGTGTATGCAAGTTGCAACAGGTGCATTTACCTATTACTTGTAATGGCCCCTGTTTGTAAGTGAAAGTCATATATAAGTGAGATGCTTATAACTTGGAGACTTACTGTAATAGCCTCTGTAAGTGCTAGTTGTATGTAAGTCCAATGTTTTTAACTAGGTGACAACCTATATAATAAATTTAGCATTCCTTAATGTACCAATAATATCAATATATTAGTCCCACCAGATGCCATATGTATAGCTGCAAGAGACCAGTAATAATTAGGAGCCATGCCAGTTCCCTAAGAATAGCAGTTCTAAAAGTATGGTCCATCCACTCGGCAACAGTAGCATGATCGGAGAACTTGTCAGAAATGCAGGTTTTTGAACCCCACCCCATACTTGCCAAATAAGGAAATCTGGGAGCAGTGTCTAGCAAACTGTCTTTTAATAAGCCCTATATGAGAATCTGATGCAGGCTACAGTTTGAGAGCCATTGCCCTTAGTTACCAGAGTATACTTTTATCAAAATAAATCCTAGCAATAAATAAAAGGAAAGGAATACCAACAACACAGTGGTCCACTGAAGAACACTGCACTGACAGCTGCTGGGGTCGGGTATCAGATCACAAAACCAGGCATTGAAAGCATGTTTATGGGCATCTTACCGTAGAGCAAAAAAAATTACCTAAGTAAAATATGACATGTGAGGTGAAAATAATAAAATAACAAAATTACTACTGCTTACAGACCACACACTATGTGCCAAGCACTATGCCAGGCACTCTGCATTCATATACAAAACCTTTATTAAAATTATATTATGAGTTCATAAATATAAAATGAATGCATACAACTAGATTTTATCATATCTACATTTGGTGTATCAAATATTTTTTTTCTTTTGAGACAGAGTCTTGCTCTGTCACTCAGGCCAGAGTGCAGTGATGTCATCACAGCTCACCGCAATAAAACTCCTAGGCGCCAGCAATGCTCCTGCCTCAGCCTCCCAAGCAACTGGGAATACAGGCACATGACACCATGCCTGGCCAATTTTTCAATTTTTTTTTTTTTTTTTGTAGAGACACAGTCTTGCTGGTATCAGGCTGGTCTCAGACTCCTGGCCTCAAGTGATCCTCCTACCTCAGCCTCCCAAAGTGCTGGGATTACAGCATGAGCCACCTTACCCAGCCTGGTATGTGACATTTCAAAGTACTGCTATTTTAACAGTAACTCCATTTTTTTTTCCATTTGAGTTTCCTTGCAGATGGTGTGAATTTTAATTACAAATAGTTATAAGTGGTTCAACTTTAAGAAATATAGGGTCATAAAGTTTTGGCAAGTTAATGAAAAAGAAGCAAATATATGAGCACAAAAGCCCTCAATGGTGTAATAAAAATAGGGGCTATTTAGCCATTGCTGGTAGAGATGGAGATGCACAAACTGCGTTACAAACTCTTGGGTCCAAATCAAGGCTCTCCGCTTACTCTCTAAATAAGTCATTAATCTCCCTGAGTCCCATTACTCCCATGGGTAAAATGAATTGAGGTAATGCATATCTTATAGGATTCTACATAAACAAAGCACTTAATACTATGCCTGTAAGATAATAAACAGGTAACAGACATTAGGTAACTAGCAGTAATAATATTAGTACCCCCAAAGCGGTCACGAACACAGAGAAAGCAGAGATTTTCCAAAAAGAAGAAAATCTCCCAAATTTACTGTAGAGACAGTGACCACCTAAACAATTTTGTCTTTTCTATCTTCTTTTCCAATTTTCTACCAATAGAAAATAGCATAGCAGAAGTTCTGCTTTATTTTTCAAATTACCTTCAAGGACTTTTCAAATTGAGAACTGATTCTTCTGTCTCAAGCACCTTAACCTTTCATACGCTCCTTCCTTCCTTTCCCACTTGCTCCGTAAGAACAAGGACTTGGGCTACATTTGCTCACGGCTATATCCCCAGCATTTAGAACAGTGCCTGCCACATGGTACAGTAAGCACTCAGCAAAAACTTGTTGAATGCTTTTGTATGCAAGTATGAATGAATGAGTGAATGAATGAATGGCATATTTCCAACCACAGGGAAAAACAATGAAAAATATACTATAAAAAATGGAAGACTGAGGAATATAAGAAAAAATTAGAAGAGTTGAACCCTACAAGGGCCAAGCCACCATGTTCTATGTAGCGCATATGTGATACAATTCTGGACTATGCTAGAGAACCTACACTGGGTACCACAACATCTAGAACCTCTGGAAAGTCAATACCCAACCGTATTTGACTGTTGGATTTAGACTGATTGACTGTGGTACAAACTCACCAAAAGGAAAATTGTTTTCCTTTCTTAATAAGTTCTTATACTTTGACTTATCCTTACAAACAGAATTGCACAAATTCTTAACTGATTAATTTTAAAGGAATGTATGTGTAAACGAAAAAATTAAGGTCTATGTAGTGACCATTTAAGAAACAAAATCTTTTACTTTTAGAGAGTTTGGACACAGGATCCAAAACAAACTCTCATTTCTTATCAGCACCTGAGCTATACAATCTAATAAACCTTGATTTTCTCAGCTTTAAAGTTTGAAGGCTGAACTATGTTTAGCTGCAAGAGACCTTAAGATTATAATCAATAAACCATACTTTTCACTCATTGTTTCTCATTCCATAGAAATTCTTTTAAAGGTGGTGGCAAGGGATAAATGAAACAGAGGAGTATCATCTCCAAATTTTAGACTTTATGTTGTAATTTCTACTCATTGGGCATTTATATTTCGACTCTGATCCTGAGATTTCCTGTACTTAACAAAACTGGACACTATGTATATTGGGAATAGGATTCCCAATTTCTGAATTATTGGGCACTACTCTGATGACTGAGAATAAAATAGTGAGCAAGAGACACAGTCCCACCCCCCCCATGAAGCTTAATTATAAATGATAGATGTGTTATTTTTTTAAAATGAGGTTGCCAGGACACTTCATGGGTAGGACTAGTATTTTTTTTTTAAGACAGAGTCTCAAGTTGTCACCCTGGGTAGAGTGCTGTGGCGTCATAGCTCCCAAGAACCTCATACTCTTGGACTCAAGCAATCCACTTGCCTCAGTTTTTCTATTTTTAGTAGAGATGGGGCCTCGCTTTTACTCAGGCTGAGGACTAGTATTTGACTTGATGTCTATGAGACATTAACTGTGTAAAATGAGGAAGGACAGAGTGTCAGAGAAACATCGGCAGGCCCAGAAGCACCGAGAAAGGACTTCCTTCAGTTAGAGCCCCGTGTCAGCCTCAGAAGGCTCCCTGAAGCTTGACATTGCCTCTGCAAAGATTTTTGTTCACTTTCAAATTATTTGAGGACAGACTTTCAGATAAATAGTGCGCTGAGGTGCTTTTGGTTTGTTTTTGATCCAGTACCTTTTAGAAAAAAAGCAACAAATTAGAAATTTCTAAATTGTCTTATTCCCTACATCCCCAACATTTACCCCCCAAAATTCCTATACAGCAATACTTTCTTCTAATAAGTTTCCTCTTTCTCTGATCCATGTAAATTATGTAATGAGCTACACCACTTTGCAAAGAAAAACTACTTATATTTTCAGAAGCTCCCAATTCTTTCTGGAGATGATCTCTAGTTCCCTCGGTTTATACCCCTTCGAACCATTCTATTCAGTGGCCAGAAATCTATGAAAGGTAAATGTACATGTGTTCAACCAATTTTTCTCTCTTTTGAGGCTGAAAAAGATGACCTTGCCTTCACGACCTTTCTGAATGCTACTGTCCCAGGGGTAGAGCTATAAAACCAGAAGCCGTGTTGTTCTGGAAACACTTCACAAGGGAGCAGAATGAAGCTCTCATTGGTGATGAAAGCCACCACTTTACATCTAAGGTGAGGTAGGCATGAGATAAGGTAAAGTCTTTCGTTATTAACTTGGGTTTCCAAAGATCTAAGAATTAACTCAAAACAAAACTGAACATACCAAGTATCTTAGCAAATACATTCCTTTCTTTATTTGTTGGCATTTCCACTTATTATGTCAGATCTCATGGTCTAATATATTCTACATTAAGCCCCTGATTTAAGTTTCATTTAAATTTCCTTCTTTTAAATACATATCTCTCCTCATTTAAATTCTCTGGAGTTTTAAGCAAAGAAGTAGGAGTTTAGTGTAAACTTTTCTTATTTGCATTAAATAATTGGATAGCTTTCCTAAGCTTAATGAAACAAATACCAGTCAGTGCTGCCCTGAGCCCTGAAGCCCTAGCAACTTAGCTCTTCTGCTGGGTATATTTTCAATCAGGTGTGAGGCTGCAGACACACCGGCAAAATGAATTTCTAAAAATCAGCCAAATTTCCTCTAATGAATATTATTACATATCTTTTTAAAAGGAAAAAAGTAACGTACTCATAAACATGCAACTCTTACAGACATCCGGTATAAAATCTAGTCCTATACATTTCAGTCCCAGTGCAAAATCCAGCCACTATTATCCTAATTCAATGGACCTAAAGCCTTTAAGAAAGTGGGAAAGGAATTTTAAAGATAACTTTAGCACGGCAATTTTTATATACTAAGCTTTGCTGTCTTCTGTGAGGGAGGCATTACTATCTCCATTTTTAACATAGGAAAAACTGGGAAGTACAACAGAGACATGAAAACCCCTGACCTGACCTCCAAAGACATGATTCCGAAATCTCCAGAAGAGTAACCCACTACAGAGCTACTTTCCACTACATTACTCACCCGTGTGGTCACATAAGGACAGTTTGTGAATCTTTTATTATTCACAGTTATTTTAAAATAAGCTCTTTTATTTGGTTTCACTGTATCAAGTCAGAGTTTGCCAGAATCTAAATTATACCACTCATTTTCCAAACTGGTTTGGCTTTCAATGGCCTTAAATGTTTCTCTGAATTTGGGTACTGCTCATTTGGCTATTCACAAATACTCAGATTTATCTTCATGTAGGCTGACACATAAGTAATTCTATACAATTCTAGCTTTGAAAATTACTTTATAATTTAATATATAAGGCCATTATACTACTGAGAGAAACTTGATAAGAACCTCAGATAATGGGTGAGAATAAATGGAAAACCAAAATTGTTAAGAGAAAAAGTGATTTAACTAAATGATTTATCTCAAGTTGAACTATGACCATTATACACAGATGGTATCTACAAAATATTGCAATGTACTTGACTCAGAAAGACTATATCACACACTGGAGGAGAAAAATAAGTGATTACAACCTCAAAAGTCATCTTAATGCTAATGATGAATTTTATTCATCATACTTCAGTGTACATCATACTTTGTCAGAGCATGCTGAACTAACATTCAAAACTGTTTACTCTTCATTTTTAAATAGAAAAGCTGAGCTGAGTAATTCAACAAACTAATCAATAGACTATTAAAAATAATGGCAGAGCAAGTAGATAGCTTTCTGTTAATAAGTCTTTATAAAAAATAGAAGTACACATAGGAGTAACACTTCAGCTCAAATTATTTTTAAATCCTAGAAGGAAACGTACATGGATTGAGATTACAAAATAAATACATACATGTACATTAATATGGCCAAGTTCAACTCATATATGCAGTGGCCATAAAGTTCATGTGCAATTTAAAACTTTATGACCACCCTATATAGTATCTGAATGTGTGGCAGGTAAAAATTTAATATTTATTAAGCTTACTTTGTGTCAAGTACAGCTCTAAGCACTCGACAGGTGTAACTCATTTAATCCTGATGACAATCCTACTGAACTGATTACATTTCAGATGAAAAGTGGAGGAAAAGGGAGACTACGTATAATTGAAGTTTTTAAGTACAGGTGACCTTTGAACAACACAAGTTTGAACTCTGAGAACCACACACAGGCATTTTTTCCAACAAATATAATGGAAAATATTTTTGAAGATTTGCAGCAATTTGAAAAATCTCAAATGGCCTAGAAATATCAAAAAAATGAAGAAAAATTTAGCCAAGTCATGGATGCATAAACCATATGTAGACTAAGCCTATTTTATCATTTACTGCCATAAAATATACACAAATCTATACTAAATATTAACATTTGTCAAAACCTACAAACACCATACATGGCACCATTCACAGCTGAGAGGAAATGTAAACAAAAATAAAGATGAGTATGAAATCATAATTGCATAAAACTAACTGCAGTGTATACTGTCCTACTGCAAAGAGTTTGCAGCCCCCTCCTATTGCTATTGCAGTGAGCTAAAGTATTGCGAGTATCCTCTTAAAACACTTATGACGCTAATCATCTCCTCTTGAGCCGTAAGCAACTGTCTCTCCAGTATGTTCTGTATCTCAATTAAAAGTGGTATCTCACTACTCTCCCTTATTTTTTACCATGTTTAGTGCAACATCACAAACCTAGAATAACACCATGGGACTCACACAATGTGCCACTAGTGCTGCTGGAAGTGCTCCCCCAAAACGGAGAAAGTCATGACATTATAAGAAATAGTTGAATTGCTTGATATGTACCGAGGTCTGCAGCTGCAGTTCCCACTACTTCAAGATAAGTGAATCTCAAGTAAGGCTCACTGGAAAAAAAGACAAGACAACTTATGAAGCCATTCTGCAGCTATACCAGTAGGCACGGAAACCTTGTAGACCTTTTCATTTCACATTGAAAATTCAGCATATGTGAGTACAGCATTACTCATACTATAACAAGGCATATCTATAGACCGATATGATTCCAGAAAAAGTGAAGTCTTTATATGACAACTTAAAGCAAAAGGAAAGGGAAGGATGTAAAGTTGGAATACCATCAAAGGAAAAGTTTGGCTTAGAAAACCTCAGGGTAAGTGGAGAAGCAGGTTCTGCTAACAATTTCCCACACACCACTAAGAAAATCACTGAGGAAAAAGGATATCTGACTGAACAAGTTTTTAATGTAGACAAAAGCACTCAATTCCAGATTTTGAAGAACTGACAAAAGAATGTATTCGTAAAGAAGACTCAGGAGCATCAGGATTTAAAGCAGGAAGGGATAGGCTAACTCCTCTGTTCTGGGCTAAAGCAGGCAGGTTTATGATGAGGACTGCCCTTGTTAATAAAATTGCTGGCACTGGTTCAGAAGCTCTCATCCCCATCAAGTCATCTTCATCAATTCTCCAGATGTGGTGTCTGTTAGTGTGGAAGAAACACTCCTGTGAGCCTTGAAAGAAAAGGACAGACTCCAATCACCAGTCTCTTAGTTGCCCAACAAGAAGGCCTAGACGATGAGAACCCTCCAACAGTGTTTTGTCCCAGAAGTCAGGAAGTACTTGGCCAACAAAAGACTACTTTTTAAAATATTCAACAATGCTCCTTGCCACCCAAAACCTCATGAGTTCAACAATGAAGGCAATGTAGTGGTCTACTTGCACGTATAAACATCTCTAATTCAGCCTCCAGGTCAGGAAGGCTTAAGGATCTTGAAGGCTCATAACACACAATTCGCTGCAGAAAGGACTATCAACACGATGGAAGAGAACTCCAACAATGAGCACATCATGAAGTGTGAAATGATCACACCATTGAAGATATCCATTCATGTTACAGAAAAATTCAAAAAGTCATTAAGTCAGAAATAATGTAACAAATTCCTTGGCTGAGCACAGTGGCTCACACCTGCTATCCCAGCACTCTGGGAGGCCAAGGGAGGTGGACTGCCTGAGCTCCTGTGTTCAAGGTCAGCCTGAGCTAGAGCAAGACCCCATCTCTAAAAGTAGCCGGGCATTGTAGTCCCGGCTATTTGGGAGGCTGAGACAAGAGAATTGCTTGAGTCCAAGGGTCTGAAGTTACTATGCGCTATGATGCCACAGCTCTCACTCTACCTAGGGAGACAAAGTGAGACTCTGTCTCAAAAAATAAAAATAAAAATAAATTCCTACGAAAGAAAACTGTGTCCAGATACTGCGTTTGACATCCCATGATTTATGACAGAGCCAATCAAGGGAATCATAAAAGAGATTGTGGATGTTATAAAAAAATAAAACATAAAAAAGGTAAGTGATAAAAGGTAAGTGATACAGATCTTGGAAAAATTCAAAAGCTAACAGACGCCACATCAGGAGAATTGACGAAGATGACTTGATGGGGATGAGAGCTTCTGAACCAGTGCCAGATGATGAGGAAGACAACATGGAAGAAACAGTGCCAGAAGACAGATGGCCTTAGACAGTCTGGCAGAGGGGTTGCAAGACTGCTTTTCACTACTTTTACAACATGGACCCCTCTATGATATAGGCACTGAAACGGAAGCAAATAGTGGAAGGAAAATCGATACTATGCATAAACATTTTTAGAAAAATGAAAAAGCAAAATGACAGAAATTATGTTTTTTGTAAGTGACAAAGAGTGTGCCTATTTCTCCTGCCTCCTCTCCCACCTCCCCCACTTCTGCCACTCTGGAAACACCAAGACTAACCAAACCTTCCTCTTTCTCCTCCTCCTACTTAATGGGAAGAAGAGATGAAAACCTTTATGACGATCCACTTCCACTTGAGGAATAGTTTTTTTTTTAACTGTTGTATTTTTTTTCCCCAAATATTTTTGATTAGCAATTTCCTAAATCCTTGTATGAGGGCTAATTATATTGCTTAGTATATGGTTTGATGGATTACAGATTGTTTAACTTTCTAAAACAATGCTGTTTATCACTAAATTATAAAGCGTATGTTACTAAGTTATCATTATATAAAGACTACCCATGTTCCATTATATTTATTAAAATATGCTTACACTCTGTATTCAGTCTTTCAAAAATATGTATTGAATGCCTCACAAGAGCAAGGTAGTACTTCATATCTGGATTATAGCAGTGGCTAAGACAGAGTTCTTATCCCCATGCCACTTATTCCAATGGTTTACATACATACATACATATACATATATATATATATATATATTTGTGTATGTGTGTGTTTTCTGTAAGAACACAGGCTCTGAAGTCAGGCTGAGTTTAATACTGGCTACACCACTCACTGATTTTGTTTTGGGTAAACTACAGCAGACCCTTGAACAATGCAGGGGTTAGGGTCACTAACCTCCTGCATAGTTGAATATTCATGTACAACTTCTGACTCCCCCAAAACTTCACTAATACCTTACCCATAACAGTCAATTAACCCTCATTTTATAAATTATATGTGTTATATAAATTAGTTTTACAATAAAGCTAGAGAAAAAAAGTTAATAAGAAAATCATAAGGAAGAGAAAATACAGATGGTACCCCCAAAAATGTATATACAATTTAAGAAAAGAAGAAACTGGATTGAATTTGTAATACTCGAGTCAAATTTGATTTCTGCAATTCCAAGAGGTGTATTCTCTTATGTTATTGTTATATACTGAGAGATCACAGTACGGACACTGAGAGATCACGGTCCAGACACCAAGGGATCACTGTGTGGACACTAAGAGATCATGGTATGGACACTGAGGGATCATGGTACAGACACTGAGGGATCACTGCGTGGACACTGAGGGACCGCGATACGGATACTGAGGCATCACTGTGTGGACACTGAGGGATCATGGTAGGACACTGAGGGATCACGGTAGGACACTGAGGCATCACTGTGTGGACACTCAGGGATCACTGTGTGGACACTGAGGAATCACGGTATGGACACTGAGGGATCACGGTACGGACACTGAGGGATCACGGTACGGACACTGAGGGATCACGGTACGGACACTCAGGGATCACGGTACGGACACTGAGGCATCACGGTAGGACACTGAGGGATCACGGTAGGACACTGAGGCATCACTGTGTGGACACTGAGGGATCACTGCGTGGACACTGAGGGATCACTGCGTGGACACTGAGGGATCACGATACGGACACTGAGGCATCACTGTGTGGACACTGGGGGATCATGGTATGGACACTGAGGCATCACTGTGTGGACACTGAGGGATCACGGTACGGACACTGAGGGATCACTGTGTGGACACTGAGGCATCACTGTGTGGACACTGAGGGATCACTGTGTGGACACTGAGGGATCACGGTACGGACACTGAGGGATCACTCTGTGGACACTGAGGGATCACAGTACGGACACTGAGGGATCACTGTGTGGACACTGAGGGATCACTGTGGGGACACTAAGGGATCACGATATGGACTCTGAGGGATCACAGTACGGACACTGAGGGATCACTGTGTGGACACTGAGGGATCGCTGTGGGGACACTAAGGGATCACGATATGGACTCTGAGGGATGACAGTATGGACACTGAGGGATCATATTCTGGGGGATGATGGTATTTTACCAGCATTAAGACCTGGTTTTGAATATAACCAAGATCTCCTTCATTTTCACAAGAGCAAAAAAATGTAATTTTAATTCACAATAAAATTTTGCCACAACCTGGACATTTGCCTATGTAACTTCAAGATGATTCAGGAGGAAAACCCCTCAGGTCATAACTGGAAGTCTACAACTTTAATTATGGATTGCCCATAGCCATAATCCTAAAGGGTTTTCAGCTCCCCTTCCAGGCAACTGCCTCCCATTTACATATTCTACGTGTGTGACTTTCTACCTAAGTCCCTATTTCAGCTCTCATTTGGGAATAAGTACCACCTGTCCTGTATTTTTTGGGACCTTCTTAAGAAAATATTTTCTCCTACTGCACTGAAGAATACATTTATATTTGAAAAGTGCTCTGATTTTATTTCTCAAGTTAAGGTCACCCTGTCCCCTCAGGAATTCACAATCGAACTCCCTAAGGGAAAGTTATACAATACTCCAAAGCACCCTTGTCTTCCTCTGCTAGAATGACCTATAGCCTCTTCTCTGTCTGACTTGAACTGACTACTTGAAGGCATCTTAAATCAAGACAATCAATTGTTTATCCTCAAGTATACAATAATTGTCATGAGTCTCAAAATACAGCTGAATGACAGTGGACATGGAGAGGTAAAGTCAACACCATTAAATTGAGCCATCTCAGCAGGGGTTGCAAATAGCCAATGTTACGGAAACTAGCAGGAAATCTACACTTTTCTTCTTGCATCCTCCCTTGCAAGTATCCTTCATTAGAGGGTGCTGCAGCTGTTTATTTACTAAGATGGCCGAAGGAAGGCAACTGTGATGTCAGGTGGAGAAAAAGAAACTTGGGGTCAAATACAGGATCTCTGAGCAAATCCCTTTCATCAGCCTTGCAAGCACTGGCCCCACTCAAGATGGGCAGTTTGAGCCCTGGACAGACAACAAAGTAAGACAGCTTCCTCTTTAAGACAGAAAACTAGGACTACACTCCTAGTTCCCATAGACGTAGTGGGTTCTCATAAAGAGAACTCAAAGCAATAAGAACATGAGAGAAACTCAGTGTACTCAGGTATACAAAATATACATCAAGCCTTTTACTTTGTGTGTGTGTGTGTTAAAAGACACATTTGGCCAAGACACATACTTTGAAATGTCATTAGTAAATCCAGGGAAACCTTTGGCCAAAGAAAGAGAAAACATTACATTTCTAAGCCTAGTAGAAAAAAACTATAATTTTCTATTTCAAAGGAGCTTCCAGCTTAAACCAAAGTGCACCCTATCCCACTCCACCTGTATTTAGTTTCTCATATGTGGAGCTGGCAGTGGTAGCTGTGAGTGGCCCTTTTGATCTCCCCATGTACACACGCACACACACACCCCAAATCACTCACTCCATGACTTTTAATGCTAGATACGCTAACGTTAAAGCATAGTGCTCTACTTCATCAAGCCCAGAGTAAGCATTTTTAAGAAAAGAATAATTATATGAAGTCCTTAATAATTTTTGTAAATCAGGTAGTCTTTGGATTATTCATTGTTTTTGATTCATATATTGAGCTGCTAATTTGATTGACACATAAAGGTTAGTGACTGCTATCTTTATAAACTGCTTCTTTATCATTGTAATTGTGCTTCTTTATTCTGTTTAGTGCTTATAACCTGTGATTCTACCTTTTCTCATGTTTCTTTTTGTTTAGAACAGCTTTGCCAATCCATTAATTTTTAACCTTTACTAATAAGGTTAAAACAAATTATTTGGTTTTAACTGCATTTCACATAAATATATAGCTTTGTTGTACATGTGTTTTTTTAAGATATTCTGGCAGTCTTGATCTTTAAATAGACAATTGTGCACATTCACAATTACTGACAGTATAACTAATAAACTTTATTTATTTCTTCTGTTTTATATTATGTTTAACATTAATTTTACTGTTTTTCCTATCCCTGTTTTCCTGGGCTTATCAAATTACTATACACCCTCTAACCACAGCACCACCACCTCCAGAAAAATATTGCTCACATTTTCTTCTACTACTGGTTAGAAACACAGTTCCACTGTATGCATATACCACATTTTATTAATCCATTTGTGTACTGGTGAGCACTTGGGTTGTTTCCATGTCTTTGCAACTGTGAACTGTGCTGCTATAAACATAGAAGTGCAGGTGCCCTTTTTATAAAATGACCATTTTTCCTTTGGGTATATACCCAGCAGTGGGATTGTAGGTTTAAGAACTTTAAGGTATCTTCATACAATTTTTCATAGAGGTTGCACTAGTTTGCAATCTCACCAACAGTGTATAAGAATTCTTTTCTCTCCACTTTTACACCAGCATGTGCTGTTTAAGCCTTTTTAATCCAAACCTTTCTCATTGGAGTTAGGTGATATCTCATTGTGGTTTCATCTGTACATCCCTAAAGAGATGTTGAGCATTTTTTCATGAGTTTGTTGGCCATTAGTATGTTTTCATTTGAAAAGCTTCCATTCATGTCCCTTGCCCACTATCCACCCATCGTTTGGATGTTCCTTGTTGATTTGCTGGAATTTTGTAGATTCTGGTTATCAGCCCTGTATCAGATGTATAGTATGCACATTATTTTCTCCCATTCTATGGGTTGTCTATTTGTTCTTTTGACTGTGTCCTTGGCTCTGCATTAGTTGTTAATTTGATCAGATCCCATTTATTTTTATTGTTGCTATGATTGCTTTGGGGGTCACCTTCATGAATTTTTTACCTAGGCCGGTATCTATAAAAGTCTTTCTAACTTTTCTTCTGGGATTGTTATCCATTATGAGTTAATTTTAATTGTGATCTAATGTCTTTGGGGACAACCTGGAGGAAACTGTAAACCATCCTTCTAAGTGAAACATCACAAGAATAGAGAAACAAACACATGTACTCAATATCAAATTGGAACTAGTCAATCGACACTGATGTGTACATACAAAACTAAATCTCAATGAAAGTCGAGCTGAGGGGGAGGGAGGAAAGGAGGATAGGTAAATTCACACCTTTGGGGCACAGTGCACACTGTCTGGGTGAAGGGCATGCTTATATATATAATTTTAACTCAGTCTGTACAAAAATGAGTATGCACATAAAACATGTGTACTCCCTAATGCGCTAAAATTTTTTTAAATGAATAAAATCACCAAAAGAACAATAAACACAGTTCCTACTATTTTTTCAATCACTACCCCAGTAAACCCAGTAAGACAAAATCATTTGAATACTTTTGATTTTCTCCCCAACCCACTTCCAGCTTTTAAATTTATACAATTCTTAGGTTTTTTCTTTCAATTTTGAGAATCCTTATCAGCACTTGTATTAGATGGCCCTAGTCTGTCATTCACATATCAAGGCAAAGACTGGTCCTCATGGGGGCCTCCTCTTCTCTTCATCTTCCCCTGTACAGAGGTCTGTGTTGTGATTCACTTGGTTAGAATTCTTTGGGGTTTGTCTAAGGTAGACTACAATGTTAGATATCTGGCTATGACTCTGGGCTTTGCACCCTTCTGCACTCTGCTTCCTGAAGTTGGGGCTCAGAGTCTCTAAGCCACACTTTGGCTTTGCAGAAAGGTCCCCGTGAAGATGCAATAGAGGGTGCCACCGGGAACTTGTGAGGCTGGAGGAAGAACAAGGAACTCTTCCCTGTCCTGTTTCCTTCCTATCACATCACCGGGCCTCATGCTTCATGCAGAAAGCAGTACTTTGCTTCTGCTGCAGCAGGTGAATCCTGTATGTCCCTGTCTGGGACCTCCATCCCAGACCCACATGTCTCTCCTCAAAGCTCAGAGACATTAGAACCACCAGCCAGGAAGTACCCCCTCCTCAGGGTGCTGAGCTCCATTCTATACAACCCCCTTTGTAACCTTCAAGGTTTTAACAACTCTTACCTCTTCCCATTGCTCCCCTAGCCAGGAGGTAGTAACAGCTTCTGCATGTGCTACCACTGGGATACCTTATAGCTGCAATGTCCAATAAAGTCACCATTGGCCAGATGTGCCTACAGAGCCCAGGAAATGTGGCTCAGTCCAACCTGAGACCGGACACATGCATAAGATACACACTGGATTTTGAAGACTTAGCATGAGAATAAGGATGTAATATGTTTCATTTGCAAATTTTATATTGATTGCATGAATAATATTTCACACATTTTGGAGAAAATAAATAGAATTATTTTCTTTTTACTTCTGACATAGATACTAGAAAATGAACTGCCTGGATGTTCACATTGTCTATTAAACAGAGATAGAATTAGGGTTTTTTGTTTAAGTTTTGCCTTTTCAGCTCGTAAATGCCTCATTAACAATTCTTACATTAAACTCTCTCTGTAAAAATAACTGCTGTGTTAATGGACTCTGCCTGCTAAAGTTAGCATTAATAAATTCACTAAATCCTTACATATCCATGGCTCTCTTTTTGACCCGACAGGTGAAGGAGAGCTCAACAGAGAATTTTGGGCCTTCAGTCTTTTTTCTGAGGAATCTTTAGGTATCATTCCATCTTCTTTCAGTTTAACAGAAGAAAAGCTTAAACCCAAGCTGATCCCAGTTTCTTTATAAATTAGTTATTCTTTCTGTCTGGAAGCTTATACCGTTTTCTCTTGATCCTCAGAGTTCAGAAATGTTAGGAGTCTAGGACTCGGCATGAGTCTTTCCTCAACAATGTCTCCTAGAATAGAGTATATTTTAATTTGCAGACTCCAGTCTTTCTTCAGCTCAGTGAAATGTTTTACATCATTTAATTATCACTTCTTCTCAAACTCTCCCCTTTATCTTCTTCTAGAATTTTATTTCATGAAACAGAACACGTATGGGGTTACTTTTCTCCCCTACTTGACTACCTGTAAAATCAAGATTCATCTTAAAATCGATGGTGTCTTAAAATCAAGTGCCAATAGCTGTTAAAGCCACAAACATCAAGCATCTGAAATATTCCGGGAATTCCCAGGTGACACTGCCTTTCCTGAGTGCTCCTATCTGCCTGTCTCTCTTGGGCTGCTGTCCCCAGCAGATGCCTCCTTACTTTCATCCGCTTATTCCCCATGGCCTGGGCCCAGCTGTTGGGCTACCTTAAGTCTGCTGAATGGTGGGAGACCAGGCAGTCTCCACCTGGGTGGCCCAAAGGTACACCTCCAACTGACAAGTTTGCTTGTCACAGGAACCTGAAGAATGTCTCTCTGTTCCTATCTCTCCCCCCACGCACCCAAACAGGGATATAGAAACAAAACGGTTGTCTCTGAACATTCAAATAGACTGGGGTCAACTCTGTTGATCCCTGCACTATGCCAACACTAGCCCAACACTAGCCCAACGGCTCTCATCCATCATCAGATGTGTTTCTATGACTGAAACTGAAAGGAGATGATGGTAGAGATGCTTCAAGCCTCCAACTCCCTACAATCCTCTCCACTTCGATAATGTCTATTACATGTTTACTTTTCAATATTAAAATGTTGCCTAAAAAATTTTAGGACACAGTTGAGAAATAAAAGGTGCTAGATAGGGCAACCTGGAGCACTGTATATTAGTTGTTATGGAAATAATTTCTCTATATTACCTTTTCACCATAAGCTGCATTTTGCTAAAAAGAAGACTTGAGGTTTAACATAACTGCCTGTTCCATAGATACTCTGAGGTCCTTCGATATGCATACAAGGAAGATTTTTAATAGAAAACACAACGAAATAAGGGCACGTTGACATAGGGACAAAATGACATGGTCCAGTTTTGCAGCTTACGAACAATAATCAAACATAATTGAGGGGCAGGTCTTAGACAATCAAGAAATAGACAGACTGTCTATATTTCAGAAGAGCACTGCTTTGATTAATATTACACAGTAGTAAGTTCAAGATTAACTCCACAGCAAACGCCTATTCTACAATGCTAGTGAAAGACACAGCCAATTGTCGTAAAGGTCAGCCAATCTGGAGGAAGAACAGCATCCTCTTTTGAAAGCTAAAACCCTAATGAAGTTGTATGAGGAAACAGGAAGACAACCCTTCTCCAAAGAAATATTTGCCGCAAAACCAATTTTGTTCTCAAAAACTATTTGAAACACATTCCAGCAAAAAGATAAATAGCCTCTTAAGAATCAAATTTTACATCATTGAGCACAATCATAACAATTGTTATCATTAACTGGTTAAACATAGGCCTTCGAAAAGAATTACCATCAGAATATACCTTCTGAATAAAGATGGCCCTATATTTTTTACCTCAACTCCCTTGCAACTTCAAAAACATTATCGAGACTTGAGGATGCCTGATCCCCAAAACCAAGGCCCAGCTGTTGGGCTACCTTAAGTCTGCGGAATGGTGAAGCTTATACAGAAAACTGTATAAGCTTCTTTCTTGTTATACACAGAAAGTACCACAGACAGCAGAAGCACCCACCCTGCCTGCTCCGCAACGCACTCCTTAGATCATAGTAATCGGTTCTCATGCCTCTCTGACACTTCATCAGCTAAAAACTCATTCCTTGGCAGGTGTTTTATTTCTAATATTCCCTATGAAATCACACTAACAAAAAACAAATCCTAATACACATACATTGATTTGAAAGTCACACTAGGTAGTATACTGCATTGCATTTTATTTTAATTTTCACTTTAAACAAAATGAGATGACAGAAATGTGTACAGAAAGAGCAAAACATGAAATTCTGTATGATATCACTTACTGTCATTTTAGGATAACTTCTGTTCATTCCCTTACTTGATATTTTCTCTTTTTTAAAACAATTTTACTGAGGAATGACTGACATATAAAAGCTGTACATATTTAATATACACATCTTCATGAGTCTGGCAATGAGTATACAGCCATGAAACCATCACCACTAGAAGGTCATTAACATTTCCATTACCTCCCTCTTTTTTATTGCTGCTGTTTTTTTGTTTTTTGGGTTTGTGTGTATATGTTTGTTTGTTTAGAACACTTAACAAAAGATCTACCATCGTAAGACATTTTACATGTACACTACATTTTGTTAGCTGTAGGCATTATGCTGTACCCAAACTTGACATTTTCCACCTCTGACTCAAAAGTTCAATCACAGGCATACTTCAAGAATTGCCATTCAGAAATCACATCAAAGACAAATACAGCAAACAAAGTCACTTAAAATCAAAGTATATTTAAAAGTACTTCTTTTGAATCTCAGTATAGACCAGTGGTTCTCAACAACCCTAATACCACGGCCCTTTAATACAGTTCCTGTGGGTCACGGCCGACAGGTTGAGAACCACTGGTATAGACAATAGTGAGAGAACAAAGAATTGGCCAGCAGGCGACAGAGCATAACATCTGAGCCTTGCCCTTAAGGAGTCCACTGCAACTCTCAATTTCAATTTATTCTAACAAAAGGCACCAGACCCATGTGGTCCTTTCACTTTCCATTCCACTCATTTTGTTATTTTTAGTACAGATGATTTTAACATATAACTTATGCCATTTAACTGAAAAATATGCATAATAGTCTACTCTATTAACAACATTGTAATGGCTACAATTTATGAAGTACCTCCTTATGCTAGGTATTTTAACAGGTGTTTTATATACATTATTTCATTTACTCTTCACTAAAATCCCACAGGGCAGTTGTTATTTCCCTTTCAGAGCTAAAGAAACTGAAGCTGAGAGAGGTTAAATAGATTGTTCAAAATCACACAGAAAAATATGTGGTGGAATTTGTATTCCTCCAAAGCCAAGTGCTAGTCACCACGCTACATGATCTCAACTGTGTGAACTAAATGCTTAAAGCTCCTTAAAGTAAAATGCTCAGTGTTCTGATTCAAACACAGACAGCCGTGTGCAGCCTTCCTTCCCACCCCTAACAAAGCCCATCCTTCTGTGGTCCTCCTGTGAGAGGCACTGCTCAGTGTCTGCCACTCCGACCTAATACAACTGCAGAAGCACCCACAGGCACTGAAACCACATGGCAACGAGGGGCTACCTGACAACGCAGAATATGTTTGCACTCTTTTTTTCCCCACTCAAAGACTCCTAAGGTTGAACAAGACTACTAAAAAGCTATTCCGAAGGGACAAATCTGCACGTAAAATTATACTAAGTGAAAGTGTAAAACCAAAGATTATAGTAAATTGATTATAATAAAAAATTACTACGTTGCTGGGCATGGTGGCTCGCACCTGTACTCCCAGCACTTTGGAAGGCTGAGGCGAGATGATCTATAGCAGACCACGAGTTTGAGACCTCCTGAACAACACAACAAGATCCTATCTCTACAAAAAATAGAAAAATTAGCTGGCCTTGGTGGTGCCTGTAGTCCTAGCTACTCAGGAGGCTGATGCAGAAGTATCACTTGAGCCCAGAAATTAGAGGCTGCTGTGAGCTGTGATGATGCCACTGCACTCTAGTCAGGGCAACAGAACAAGAAGACTTCGTCTCAAAAAAAAAAAAAAAAAAAAAAATCAAAACATTGTGTATAACCTTATACTGTACAAAACTTAGAACAGATTTACGTTAGATCTTTTTTTTCCCCTTCAGAATGACTAAAGATGAAAAATAAAAACTAATGCTGAAAGTTGTTTTGCAAAGGTATAAACGCCCATGTGGTCCCCAAGATTGGTTAGTTACAGAGCAGGCGGTGGTCTTTCTAAACCCTTCACTAACCAACAACCCAATGTGGAACTGAGAAGACAAAGAACGCACCGTCAGGCACCATCGGCGATGCAGAGGGAGCAGGGTCACCAGGTGTCAAAACAGACCATTTTCTAGGGAGCGGCCCTTCAGGAAGGAGAGGAGCGGTAAGCAAAGCAAGGGAGGAACTGGGAAGATTAACTACAGTTAGAAACATCTCGGGCACGCTGCCTACATGCTATGCAAATGTTTAATAACGTAAAAACTTCAAAACGACTAGGTAAACAGCAGCTACTTACACGATGTTAACAACTATTTCTAAATTCCAACTACATTACAGAGCTGAGGAACTGAAGCTTTTTAATTATGCAATATTAGTCATTGACATAGTGCTCAAATCCCACGCAGCACGAACCATGTTAGCTAAACTAACAAAATGAATAATTTAACTCTCAGCCAGCAGGAATTCACTATGCCACCTTCATTATTTACTTCACAATATCCATTTCTATCATTTTTGAAATAACAGCTGTAGGTGTTCAAGATAAGCCCACCAGCTGCCTAGTTTTTGATGCACATATCACAGGAAAATTAATCTGTCCTCCACTCAAAACATCTAGGTAATCAAGGATGTTTTAAAATCAACCAACACTCTCTCGCTGACCTCCCTCATTAAACCTATTCCATTAAGTGTCAGTAGTCGTTAAAGTATAATATAACCAATATAATCACAATTCAGACAAAACTCATGAGTTTTCTTGCCACTGTGCAAAACACAAAGTATCTCCTCAATTGTGAATTTTCACACTTTCTGCTATCTGAATTTTCCTTATTGCACCAGAAAACTAATTTTTTTTTTTAAGAAAGAACAATTTCAGACAAAAAAATGCTTCTGTCATTTTCCTTCACAGGAAGGATTTTATGGGTTCTCATTGTAACTAACAGGGCTGTGAAAGAGCAGTGAGAAACCAGATGCCTTCACGCAATCCAGAACAAATTTTGTCACAGAGACCGAGGTCTGAACTCGATCACTCTCTTACCCTCTGCCAAATATCAAAAGCTTCCCAGTTACTTCACGGTTCACAGAAGGCCTATCTAGCTTCGATTCTGTGGAGATGACAATCATCACAGAGATCTGAAAAATGGTCCCTGAGTCAAAAGCCACTGTTTTATAAGCAGCTAGAATGGTATCAACTCATATTCGACTCCCAGTTAAAATAATTTTAAAAATAAATACCGTCAGGAAGAAAAAATTCCAGGATAACTATAAATTTCATTAAGATGTATAGCAAATATTACATGGAAGATGAATCTTCATTCCATCTGGTGTCCATGGCAAGCCTTTTTACCTTTACAGTGATTTCCAAATATCCCAAAACAAAATGCTTGCATTGTACAAAAATTCAGTGACAACACGTTTGTGGTGCAGTTTGTCATTTTTTGCTTAGTTCAACATGACTAAGTTTGTTAATGTACTTTGACAGACTTTCATAACATCCTAAAATGTTTTGAACAATGCAGTTTAGGTTGCAATGCAATATTAATAAGTGAATAATGTTCTTGAATATAAGGTTTAATATTTAATGATTCGGAGTGCTGCCTGGATTTGATGCAGAAGAAAAATGTGGTTTGGAATGACTGCACTTATCAGGGGACTTGAGAAAAGAGACTACAGATGCCAGGCAAACCTTTAACCTAAACTTGGAGCGGGGGTCTCAGGTGTGAAATTGATGCTTCACCTACTGAATTTCCAGCGCTGATCAGTATTCACAGGATCACACCATTTATCAAATGTCATTCATCAGAATTTTTAAATTACTAAAAGCTCACACGTCTATGCTAAGAGGTGGGGGCGGGGGAGAGGGTTAGTACAAAAATAATATTGGGTAGTCTAGCTTCAAATACCGTTAGTAATCAAATCTGCAAGTTCAATCAATATGTCAATTTGATTACTCCTCTTTTTAAAAATGTGTGAAACTATAATAAAAAAGCAAGTTCATATCAAATAATGGCTTGTCTCCACATTCTATAAAGGAAAGCACCTAAAGTATCAGGCAGCAAACAAAGTTGGTTCAATGTGTCAGTCTAATTCAACACATGGGTAGTCTGAATATGTTATTGAACTTGTCTCATTTGCCAATAATCCTATGCCTTAAAAATGAGCATAAGAACAGCAATCAGAGCAGTATTTGTTGACAAATCAGTTACATAATACCCAAAACTACAGAGCTGTGAAGAAAGGACTTTAAAGTACTTCTAACCAGATGTTCATATTACTAAGATTTAAAAATAAAGGATGGGTTCGGCGCCTGTGGCTCAATGGGCTAAGGCACCAGCCACGTACACCTGAGCTGGTGGGTTCGAATCCAGCCCGGGCCTACCAAACAACAATGATGGCTGCACCCAGAAAAAAAAAAAAAAAAAAAAAAAATGGCCAGGCGTTGTGGCCGGCGCCTATAGTCCCAGCTACTTGGGAGGCTGAGGCAAGAGACTCGCTTGAGCCCAGGAATTGGAAGTTGCTGTGAGCTGTGATGCCACGGCATTCTATCCAGGGTGACAGCTTGAGGCTCTGTCTCAAAAAATAAATAAATAAATAAATAAAAATAAAGGATGAAAATAAAGTCTAATTTCAAATATTTATCTCCATGTCTACTCACAATGATCATGTCAATAATATAGCCTAGAATCAGAACATGTAGGTTTAAGACTCTTCTCTGCCACATAATTAATGAACGTAACCTCTCCAAGCCACTGGTTTTCTCATATGAAGATGGTAACAGTAACACCCTATGTCAAATGATTGGCATGGAATCAAATTAACTGATACTGTTAAGCTCTAGGTCAAAAAAAAGCATCACACCAAGGAGAACAAAGAAAAATCTGCGTAAGGAAAGTTTGAAGTTATTATTTAGGAAACAGCAAGAAAAATCCTAATATGGTTTTCTTTTAGCATCACTGAATAAGTTTGTTAATGTACTTTGACAGACTGAATAAGTGCTTCTGCCCTGACGCTGTTCTACCTTTGCCTATTACTGATTACACTAATCAGATTTATGTTTTCCAGAAAGGTCATCAAGCCACACGCAATAAAGATGGTCCCAGTCCATGAACCCCTGTATCACCCTCCCTCCAGAGAAACCCTAACTGCCCCCTTCTATCATCGCCCGATTCAGCAGGAAGCAGCTAGATCGAGTCTTCGCCCCTTTTCCCTAACAGCTGTTAGGGTTTCTACTCGGAGAGGGAGAATTGATGCAGGACATCTGGTGCCCTAGCCAGCTCAGTGGAGCTGGCGGACCTGCCGCCTCCTCCTTGGTGGTGTTGCTGCTGCGGCAGCCAGCTGAAGAGCCAGCAGGCTGGATGACAGGCAAGGACGGGGACCTCCAATGCCCACCAGAGACT
>CAUYRH010089832.1:0-28670 GCA_963574655.1 Perodicticus potto
ATCCTTCCAAAAGGAATATATTAGTTTGCATTCCCACCAGCAATGTAGAAGTGTTCCCTTTTCTCCACATCCATGTCAGCATCTCTGGTTTTGGGATTTTGTTATGTGGGCTAATCGTACTGGAGTTAGATGATATCTCAAGGTAGTTTTGATTTGCATTTCTCTGAGGATTAAGGATGATGAGCATTTTTTCATGTGCTTGTAGGCCGTGTGCCTGTCTTCTTTAGAGAAGTTTCTCTTCAAGTCCTTTTCCCACCCTGAGATGGGATCACTTGTTCTTTTGTTGCTAATACGTTTGTGTTCTCTGTGGATTCTGGTTATTAAACCTTTGTCAGAGGCATTACTCAAGTACCTTTTCTGACCAACACGGTTTGAAATTAGAAGTCAATAATGGGAAATATTTCAGAAAATACAAAAGTAAATGAAAATTAAGCATCAAGCTCTCATGGAATGTCCAACCTGCAGCCCATAGGCCACATGTGTATTAAATGAGGACATTTATGATAATCTGTGGTGGCAGATATCATAAAAATTATGCGTGGACTTTTTCTTTGCTTGTCAGCTTTTGTTAGTGTTTGTGTATTTAATGTATGGCCCATAACAACAATTCTTCTTCCAATGTGGTACAGAGAAGCCAAAAGATTGGGCTGTGAACAACCAATATGTCTACAAATGAATTAAAAAGGAATTTAAAAAATATCTTGAGACAAACAAAAATGGATACACAATGTCCCAAAACTTACGAGATGTAGCCAAAGAAGTTTTAAGAGGGAAGTTTGTTGTAATAAATGCCTACATCAAAAAGGAAAACAAAAAACCCTCAAATAACCTTAAAAAAACCTGTGTTATACATCAGAAAACTAGAAAAATGACAACTAACTGTGCCCAAAGTTAGCAGATTGGAGAAAATAACAAACATCAGAGCAAAAATAAATGAAATAGACTAGAAAAACAATAGATAAGATCAATAAAGCTAAGAGTTGTTTTCTTTAAAAGATAAAATTGACAAATGTTTAGTTTAAGAAAAAAGGAATGCAAACTCAAATAAAAAAGTCAGAAATGAAAGAGGAGATATTACAATTAAATGACCATAAGAGACAACTATGACCAATTATATGTCAATGAATTGAAAAACTAGAAGAAATGGACAAATTCAGAGACACATACAAACTACCAAGACTGAATCATGAAGAAATATAAAATCTTAACACATCAGTGATGAATAAAGAAATCGAATCAGTAATAAAAGTCTCAGGAAAGAAAATCCCTAGACTTAATTGTTTTGTGTCTGTATTCTACCAAACATAAATTAGTCCTGAACTTATTCTTCTTGAAGTCTTCTAACAAATTAAAGAAGAAGGACCACTTCCAAATTCATTTCATGAGGCCAACACTACCCTGATCACTCGATGGAAATAAAAGTACAGGCCAATATCCCAGAAGAACTTAGATGCAAAAACCTGCATTAGAATACTAGCAAACTGAATTTGAACCAGTGTGATTTATCCATGGATGCCAGGAACATATGCAGATCAATAAGTGTAATACTAAGTAATAAGAGAATAAAAGATGAAAACTATTTGATCATCTCAATATTTGATGCAGAAAGGTCATTTGACAAAATTCTCCATCTCTTATGATAAAAATTCTTAATAAATTAGATTTGTCATGAATGTTCCTCAACCCAGTAAAGGCCATGTACCACAAGCCCTGGCTAATATAATAGTGAAAAGACAAAAGTATATTTTCTAAGATCAGGAAGAAGGGAAGGATGCCCAATCTTGCTACTTCTATTCAACATAGTAGTGGAAATCTTAGACAGTGATGTTGGGCAAGAAAAAGAAATGAAAGAATTTTCAACTGGAATGAAGAAAGTGAAATTGTCTTTTTGCTTATGACATAACTATATATATGACAACCCTGAATACTTCACCAAAAAACTATTAATACCAATAAACAAATTCAATGAAGTTGAGAATATAAAATCAACATATAAAAAATCAGCAGCATTTCTATACACTAACAACAAACTATATGAAAAATAAGTTAAGAAAACAAGCCTATTTATATTCTGTGTCTGTGGTTTGGAATTAGTATTGTCCCATCTTACTCAAAGTGATCTGCAAATTCAATGCCATCTCTATGAAAATTCCAATGAAATTTTTCATAGAAACAGAAACACACAATTTAAAAATTCACATTGAACCACAAAATACCTTGAATAACCAAGGCGATCTTAAGCACAAAGACCAAAACTGGAGACCTCATACTATCTGACTTCAAAATATACTAAAATGCTATAGTGATCAAGGTAGAATGATACTGGAACAAAAACGGAAGAGTAGACCAGTAAAATAGGATAGGGGGTATCGCTTCTCAGCCTTTTGGCTAAGATCAAGTGTAGTGTAAAATAGAATAGGGAGCCCAGAAACAAATCTACGTATTCATGGTCGATCGATTTTTGACAAAATGGCAAGAGCAGAGAATGGGGAAAAGAAAGTCCCTTCAGTAAATGATACTGGGAAAATGGAATATCCATATGCAAAGGAATGAAATAGGCCCTTATCTCATAACATATGCAAAAACCAATTTAAAGTGTTTAAAGACTTAAATATAAGGCCTCCGACTGTAGAACTACTAGAAGAAAACATAGGAGCAAAGCTCTATGACATTGGTCCAGACAATGATTTTTGGATATGACCTTGAAAGCCTAGGCAAAAAAAAGCAAAAGTAGGCAATATTTAAAGCTTCTGTATAGCAAAGGAAACAATCAACAGAGGAAAGTGACAAATTATAAGGTGGAAGAAAATATTTACATAACATATATCTGATAAGGGATTAATATCCAATATATATAAGGAACTCAGACAATTCAATAGCAAGAAAACTTAATTGAAAATGGGCAAAGCATCTATACGGACAAAAGAAAACATACAAATGGCCAAATAGAAAACTGAAACAGTGCTCAACATCACAAATGATCAAGGACATGCAAATTAAAACCACAATGAGATTGGCTGTTATCAAAAAGATAAGAACAAATTTGGTGAAGGTGTGGAGAAAAGGGACCACTTTTACAGTTTGTGGAAACATAGACTGGTACAGCTACCATGGAAAACAGTATGAAGGTTCAGCAATCCCACTACTGGATATATATTCAGAACCAAATTAAATAAGTATCTTGAAGAGATATTTGCACTACTGTGTTCATAGCACCATTATCTACAAAGCTAAGATATGGAATCAACTTAAGTGTACATCAACTAATGAATGTGTTTTAAAAAATGGCATATATACATATGTATACACACAACAGAATACTATTCAGCCTTCAAAAAGAAGGAAATCCTATTAGTTATGACAACATGGATAAACCTGGAGGACATCATGCTAAATGAAATAAAACAAGCACAGAAAGAGAAATACTGCACGATTTCACTAATATGTAAAATCTGGAAAAGTTGACCATGTAGAAGCAGAAAGTAGAATGGTGGTTACCAGAAGCTGAGGTGGGTTGGGGGGGATGCTGGCCAAAGGATACAAAATTTCAGTTATATAGGAGGAATAAGTTCAAGAGAGCTATTGTTCTAGTTAATAATAATGTGTTGTATTGTTGAAAATCACTAAGAGTAGATGCCAAGTGCTCTCACCACAAAACGAGAAGTAGGTGAGGTAATGCATAGCCATTCCACAATATATACAGATTTCAAAACATCATGCTGTGCCCTGTAAATGCATGCATATATATTTATTCTTTGTCAATTGAAAGAAAGAAAGGAAGGAAGAAATGGGAAGAAAGAGAAAGAAAAAGACAACGTGGGAAGAGAGAGAGAGAGAGAGAGAGAATGCCCAATACCCTCACCTCTCAGCCTGAAATGCTGGTGTGAGATTTCCCTCCTTTTGCCTGTCTTAGTAGACTCTGGGGGGCTCCTGGAGGCTTCTGCAGATTCTGGTTTTAGCAGCAGCCATCCCTGCTGGTTTGGTTAAGGAGCATAATTGTGTCTCATCATAAAAAGCTTGGAGAAGGTTGCTTTTAAACTGTAAATGAGAATGACCTACAAATTATCTTTAATTCACTTTCTGTTTTCTCTTGATTTCAAAAAGGACCTTTTTTGCCTTAAATAAAGATAGATAAAGCTGATGACAAAGTATGAAGAGAACAGGTGATGCTTCAAGAGCCTCTTCTCTAACTCCATTCTTCTGCACTTCTAGTTGCCTGTACCTCTTAATGTAGATCATCTTCATCTTTTAGAAATTCTATTCTCTTGGTTTCCATGACAATACACTGCCCTGCTCTTGCCCTACCTCTTTCATCACACTTTATTTTTTTCTTTTCTATCTTTTTTTTTTTTTTTTTTTTTTTTTTGCTGGATCACTTTCATAATCTTATTTCCTAAATGTATGCGTTCACTTCAATCTTTGGCTTTCTGCTTTGCTGCACGCGTGCATTCTCTCCTACCGCTGCAAATGACACGCAAATGTGCACGACTCAAGGTCCTAATATGTGTCCATGTTTCTTTCATCTTCAGCTCCTTGCTGGATGTTCTCACGTTGCTGTTTCAACTAAACTCAATATGTGTTGAAATAAATGCACTACTTCGCTACTCTTTTTGTAAAAATACCTTTCTGTTCTGACTTAACTGTTTCTGTTAACGGACTATTTTCCCAGCTGTGAAATCTTAACTTATTTCCATCAGTTTTTTACCCTCAGTCAGTCACAAAGTTCTATCTGCTCTTCCTTCCCAATTACTCTCCCATTATCGCTGCCTTTTACTTCCCACTGCCATCTCTGTCGTTATAGTCCACCTGTTTTGCACCTAGTTTACTGTGCTGTTTCTTATTTTACACTGAGTTTACCGCACTAGTTCCTCATTTGAACAAAAGACCAAGCTCATCTTCATAATAGACTATTCTCCATGTGCCATTAAATCCTGAAATGCATTGTCTCTTCATTCAAATCCTAATTTGTTATTTTGGCATTTAATCTTCCTGATCATGTGGCCCCAATAGTCTTGTCCAAACTTATTTCCCAAAATTTCTTAGATGAATTTGACTGTTTTCCCACCTCCAGATTTCTGTGCTACTGTTGCTGTGCTTTAATTCTATATTGTTCAAATCCTACAAGGGATTATTATTGTATCAGATGATCAATGTTTATTTAGATTTACTCATATGTTTACCCCTTTTCTTTGCTCTTCATTTCTTCCTTTTTCCTGGAGTACATCATTTAGAATAGCTTTAGTTCTGGTTTAGATCTGCTAATGGACATTTTAGTTTTCGTTTGCTTCAAAAAGTTTATGTCATGTTCATTTTGAAATGATATTTTTTCTAACTGCAAAGTTCTAAGTTGGTAGTTCTCTTTAAGCTAATTGAAGTTATCCTTTCATTGTCTTTGGTTTCTTTTGTTGTTTTTGCGATATCAGTTGTCAAATCTCATTGATTTGACAATAATCAAAATTTTAAATTCTGGCTTCTTCCAAGATTGTCTTTCTCTACTTATTGTAATTTCGCTATGATATTTTCAAGCATAGCTTTCTTTATATTTATCTTATTTTATATTTCTAGAACTTTAAATATATGAATTGGCTGTTCTCATTAGTTTGGGAAAGTGGTCAACTATTATTTCCTCTAATATTTCCTCTCTCCCATGCTTTTCCCTTCCACTCCATTTGCATTCCAATTAAACATATGTCAAAGCATCTCTTTCTTCCCTTTTTTTAACCCTCTCTTCTGTATATCCCATCATTTTGCTCTATATGCTGTATTGCAAATACTATTATTTGAGTTTTCAGTACGTCAATCTTTCTTCCACTATGTCTAATCTACTGCTATGCCTGCCAAGGAGCTTCTAATTTTGATATTTCATTTTTTTAGTTCTGAAACTATATTTGCTTCTTTTTCATATCTATGATATCACTTTTATGGCTTCATGTGCTAGGCAGAAATATTCAGGCTTGTCATTTATTCCTTTAAGAATAGTAAACATGTATATTTTATAGTCTATGGCTGATTAACCCTTTCAGCACCCACATACTGCCCAGCTCTTATTTCCTCTGGGCAGAAAAGAGATCGGTGGATTACTTTTAATTATCCTACAGTTTTGAAAGAGAAAAACACAAATACAAACTCAACTGTTGATTTTATGATCGATTTTAAGTTACGTAAAATAATTAAAGCATTTCTGTATTTTGTTTATAATTTTTTTTTTTTTTTGAGTGTGATACTTGAAGCAATCTCCAGGATGAAGTCCAGGTTCCCTCGTGCATGTCTCACAGTAGAAAGTGGTTTCTCTCCTTCCACCTTTCTCATTTCTTCTGCTGCAAACTACGCAGTCCTTTGTTGATTTTTTGTTCATTTTCCATTATAAGATGCATCTTCCCATTTAGCCTTTCCTCGGTGTCAGAAGATGATGATCTTCCTCTCTTTCTTGAATCTCTCTTCCTCGCATTGCTCGCAAGTTAAGTAATGAGATTTCTTCTGTAAGAAAGGTGTGTCTTGGGTGGTGACTGTGGCTCAAAGGAGTAGGGTGCTGGCCCCATATACCAGAGGTGGCGGGTTGAAACCCAACCCGGCCAAAAACTGCAAAAAAAAAGAAACAAGAAAAAAAAATTGTGTCTACTTTTTCCCCACTTTCCTTATCTAATAGTAAAACGATGTAGCTGTTCATAACTGCAACTTACATTAGCCAGAGGATAATTTTTCCCCTCATTTGTAGGTCCTCTTTGTGAATCCATAACAGTCACAGTACTGATCAGCTCTGTTCACTCTTCCCATAAACTTTGTATATTCTAAAATAACTATTGGAAAAAAAATAAAAAATAAAATAGCTGTCAGTTTTTCAAATTGAACAGGCTGTTTCTTCCTATAACCTATGATCAACTGAGTTTGAGGGCCAAAGAATGTACTCAGCATTGTCATTAACCTCTTGCCATGGAATGAGAGGCACATTATTTTCATATCACATTGATAGGCATGTAATTCGTATTTCTGAAGTTTCTTCTTTTTCAGATCACTTGGAAAATTCTTCCTAGAAGCCATAACTGTTCCTGTTATATGTATTTCATTTTATGCAGTCCTGAGCAACTTGAGGGCTTGTGCAGAACCTGTCAGTGTAGCTGTGATAGCCTGTTCCACTAGTATGTGCTTGCAAAACTTGTGCCAAATGAATCACTATTTGAGGCGTAAGTAGCAAACTGGGATGAATGAGACTTTCCGTTGTCTTGCCATAATATGGAATGTGAGAAAACACATAAAACCATTTTCTGAATCACCCAGGCAAAAATGCAACAACACCAAAATACGTTGGACGTTTTCTAACATCATAGTGGAACAGAAAAATCATTATGTCCAAAGAGGCCAGACATAGGCTTGGAAATTAATGCAAAATCTGAGGTCACGTGGGACTATTTCTGCTGTTTTTCTGCTGGTTCATCCAAATAATATGTTGCTGCTATTGTGCCTGATTGTATTTCCCTGTAGGATAACAATTACATCTTCATAATTATTAATAAGAATAATTCAAGGTTGAAGAAGAAGGTACCCTCACCAGAGATTTTTATTTGCTTTTTCCAGGCACCAGGGGCCATTAACACTTTGGGACCGTATTAACTTCGTAGCCTGAGATTTCCTTGATCACTCAGTAATGAACTGAATTGCAAGTCTATGGAAGGGCAAGTCTAATTCCACTTTACTCTGAGGATGTATGTAGCCCTTTGGGGTCCAAGCCGATTGTACAGGAGTTTATTAGAATCTCCACTTTGTTAGGTATGAGGCTTTGACTTCTGGCCCCCTCACTCTCTGACACTGTCAACACCACTAGTCGATGTCCTAACTTGGTTTTTTTGTTTGTTTATTTGTTTTGGTTTTTTTTTTGACTGAGTAAAGACATCAGGACAAAAGCAACTTTCAGTGATAGGCTTACCTTTCTGCGATGTCCGTTTCTCCCTGATTTTGAAATGTAATTCCTATTTAGTTAGCATTTTGATATTTTAAAGATGATTTTTAAATATGTATTAAAAGAGAACCAGCAGTAGGAATTATACAGTTATTAGAAGGAGAAGTTCCTTTATTTTTCCTTTCAATGTATTCTCTACTCAAGCCAAAATGGCTCATGGCTCGTTCCCTGAAATATGATGTGCCTATTCCCAATTACCAGCCCTTTCTTATGCTGAACCTTATGGCCAGGTCCATTCTCTTTGCTTTTCATTTCAACCATTTACATGCCGATCATTTGTATATTGTACTATGACCCATGCATTCTACTCAGTTCATTCTCACCTCCTTTATGTAGTCTTCTCTTATGACTTCCGATTACAATGATTTAGTCTCTATACTGTTAGGAGGACTCTTTACCTGTCCTACTCCCTTATCACATACTTGTTTTGTCTACTGCAGTTCATTGACTCCAAGATTCCACTCTAGTTAACAACAAGAAAGTACATATTACCTGAAGTCTAGTAACATGATGCCTCCAGATTTGGTTTTATTTCTAAAACTTGTATTGGCTACCTGGTCTTTTTCTGTTTCCATATTAAATGAAGTACTATTTTTTTCCAAGTTCTTCAAAATATGACGTTGGTGCCTTGATGGGGATTGCACTAAATCTGTAGATTGCTGTGGTTAGGATGGACATTTTAACGATGTTGATTCTATAGTGATCAAAACAGCATGATACTAGAATAAAAGTAGAGAGAGAGTTCTATGGAATAGAATATTGAATCTAGAAATGAACCCAGCCACATATTGCCATTTGATCTGTGATAAATAAAACAACTGCATGCACTGGGGGAAAGAATCCCTATTTAATAAATGGTGCTGGGAGAACTGGTTAGCCACACGTAGATGACTGAAACAGGACCCACACCTCTCACCATTGACAAAAATTGATTCTGGCTGGATAAAAGATTTAAATTTAAGACATGAAAGTAAAAATTCTAGAAGAAAGTGTGGGGAAAATGCTTGACAAATTCAGCCTGGGAAAAGATTTTATGAAAAAGACTGCCCCTGGAAATTGCATTTGATCAAGCTAAAAAGCTTCTACACAGACAAGGATAGCACAACTAAAGCAAGCAGATAGCCTTCAGAATGGGTGAAGATATTCACACACTAAAATCTCACAAAGGGCTGATAACTAGAATCTACAGAGAAGTCAAATTAATCAACAAGAAAAGAGCAAACAACCCCATTTCTAAGTGGGCAAGAGACTTATTTGAACAGAAACTTCTCTGAAGATGACAGAAAAATGGCCAACAAACACAAGAAAAAATATGCATCATCTCTAACCATCAGAGAAATCCAAATCAAAACCACTCAGAGATATCACCTACCTTCAGTAAAATTAGTCCACATCACAAAATCCCAAATATGCAGATGCTGGCATGGGTGTGGAGAGAAGGGAACACTTTTGCACTGCTAGTGGGATTACAAACTAATATAACCTATATGGAAATAAGTATGGAAAATTCTAAAAGAACTGAAAGCTAACCATCCATTTCATCCTGCAATTCCATTACTAGGTATCTACCTCGAAGAAAAAAAACCTTCTTACCACAGTACATTTGCACCAGGATATTTATTGCAGCATCATTTGTTATATACATGCTTAGACTATTAACTGCTTAAAATTAGAGCCCGTGTCTTAGACTTCTCTCTAACCCTTTGCAATATATGTCACATGTTAAGTTTTTAATATAATTCAATTGATTGATTGGCTCTTCCTGTGTTTTGACTGGAAGGTTCATATTGTAGTTCTACAATAATTTTTCATATTTCTTTAGTGTTTTCTTAAACAGAAAAATTCTGGAGGAGGAAAAAAAGAGCTCTCCTTAAAATCTTGTAAAATGTCAAAAGAATGTTATAATTTGCAGCATTTGTGTAGGCTATCTTTTTTAATTAAATTGTTTAGTTTGAGATAATTATAGATTCACATGTAGTTATAAAAATACAGAGGAATGCCAAGTACAGGCATACCTCATTTTATAATGCTTCACTTCATTGCACTTCATAGATATTGCATTTTTTAAAATAAATTAAAGGTTTATGGCGATCCTGTGTTAAGTAAGTCTGTCGGCGCTATTTTTTTCACCAGCATATACACACTTCATGTGTCTATGTCAAATTTTGGTAATTCTCACATTTCGGAGTTTTTCACTATTATTATCAATGTGGTGGTGATCTATAATAAGTGATTTTGGGGGTTGCTACTATAACTGTTCTGAAGTATCACAAATTGCACCCATATAAGATGAGAAACTTAATCAACAAGTGTGCGCGCTCTGACTGCTCCACTGACTGGAAGTCCCCATCTCTCTCCCTCTTCCCAGGCCTTCCTAATTCTTGGGGCACAATATGGGAAAGAGGCCAGTTAATGACCTTACAGTGGCCTCTAAGTGTTGAAGTGAAAGAGAGAGTTGCATGTTCCTCACCTTAAATCAAAAGGTAGAAATGGTTAAGCTTAGTAAGGAAGGCATACTAAAATCCAAGCTGAGCTGAAAGCTAGGCCTCTTGCACCAAACAGCCAAGTTTTGAATGTGAAAGAAAAGTTCCCAAAGGAAAGGAAAAGTACACCAGCGAAGACTTGAAGGATAAGAAGGCAAAATGGCTTTATGGCTGATATAGAGAAAGTTGTAGTGGTCTTCATAGAAGATCGAACTAGCCACAACTTTCCATTAATCCAAAGCCTAATACAAAGCAAGGCCCTAATTGTCTTCAATTCTGTGAAGGCTGAGAGAGGTGAGGAAGCTACAGAAAAAAAAGCTGGAAGTCAGTAGAGGTTGGTTCATGAATTTTAGAGAAAAAGCCACTTCTATTACATAACAGTGCAAGGTGAAGCAGCAAGTATTGATGTACAAACTGAAGCAAGTTATCCAGAAGATTTATCTAAAATAATGGATAAAGATGGCTACATTAAACATTTTTTTTTTTTTTTTGCAGTTTTTGGCCAGGGCTAGATTTGAACCCACCACCTCCAGCATATGGGGCCGGCACCCTACTCCTTTGAGCCACAGGTGCTGCCCCCAAATATTTTCAATGTTAATGAAACAGCCTTTTGTTGGAAGTAAATTGTATCTACAATTTTTATTGCTAGAGAGGAGAAGTCAATGCCTGCTTTCAAACTTCAAAAGACAATCTGACTCTCTGGGTAGGTTCCAGAGCAGTTGGTGACTTTGAATGGAATCCAATGGCAATTTATCATTCCAAAAATACTAGGGCCCTTAAGAGTTATACTGAATCTACCCTGCCTTCTGCTCTATGAATGGAACAACAAAGCCTGGATGGCAGCACATCTGTTGATAGCGTGGTCTACTGAATATTTTAAGCCAACTGTTTAGACCTACTGCTCAGAAGAAAAGATTCCTTTCAAAATATTACTGCTCACTGTCAAAGAAACTGGTCACCCAAGATATTCTATTCCATTGATTATGTGTCTATCCCTAAACCAATATCATATGCTCTTGATTGCTCTGACTATATGTCTTGAGATCAGACAGAGTGATTCCTCCACTTTATCCTTTTTATTTAAAATTGTTTTATCTTTTCTAGTTTATTTGCTTTTTCCTACATTATGGTCTGAATGTTTCTGTTTCCTCAAAATTTATATGTTGAAACCTGACCTTCAACGTATTAAGGAAGAGGTAAGGCCTTTGGAAAGTGAATATGCTATGAGGGCAGGGCATTCATAAATGGAATTAGTGCCCTCATGAAAGAGACCTGAGGGAGCTTGATGACACCTTTCAATACGTGAAGACAAAGCAAGAAAGCACCATTTTTGAAGTAGAGAGCAAGTCTTCACCAGACACTGAGTCTGCTGGCACCTTGATCTTGTGCTTCATAGCCTCCAGAACTGGGAGCTATAAGTTTCTGTTATTTATAAATTACCCAGACTAAGGTATTTAGTTGTAGCTGCCTGAATGAACCGTATAAATTTAGAATAACCTTTTCTATGTCTAGAAAGAATCTTGCTGAGATTTGATAGGAATTTGACAGAAATTTATCCAATTTGGGAAAAATAGATATCTGTACTTTGCTAAGTCTTGTAATCCAGTAACACAGCATTTATCTACATTTATTTAGGTCTTTTAAAAAATTTATATTGGTAGTTTTTAGTACTGGACACTGTTTTATATTTATACTTAAATAATTTATTTTTGAATTATTATAAATTATACTATTTTTAATTTCAGCAGACACATATGTGTCTATTACTAGTATATAGAAATATGATATATTTTTGTATGTTTACCTTATATATCTTGATCTTGCTGAATTCATTTATTAGTTCTAGAGAATTTTATAGATTACTTGGGCTTTTCTATAGATCAAGTGATCCACTAATAAAGACAGTTTTATTTCCTCCTTTACAATCTGTATTTCCTATTGCACTGGCTAGAATGTCCAGTACTGTGCTGAATAAGAGTGCAACAGTTGACAACCTTGTTTTATTCCCATTTCAAAAAGGAAGCATTGAGTCTTTCACTGTTAATTAGAAGTTTAGCATTAGTTTTTACATGGTTATTCTTTATCAAGTGAAAGAAATCTCCTTCTAGTTCAAATTTTTGATGTTTATTGCTTTAATCATGAGTGATATTGAATTTGGTAAATTGCCTTTTCTTCATTGATTGATATGATCATGTGATTTTGTTGTTGGTTTAGCCTGGTAATATGGTAGGTTATACTGATTTTCAAATATTGTAGCAGCCTTGCATTCCTGTAGAAAACTCCATTTGATCATGATGAATAACCCTTTTTATATTGCTGAATTTCATTATTAATATTTTCTTAATGTTTTGCAATTTAATAGAAGAAAGGTGTTTTCAACAAAGGGCGGATATCAGGTGTGTCAAACCTTTTGGCTTCTCTGGGCCACATTGGAAGAAGAGTTGTCTTGGGCTACACATTATATACACAAACACTAATGAAAGCTGATGAGCAAAAAAAAAAAAATTATAAAGTTCATGCATAATTTTCATGATATCCGCCACCAACAGACAGGAAAAAAAGAGACCTGAGGGAGCTCTTTCCTGTCACCAGACAGGAAAAAAAGTCTTCACATACTAATTCTAATTATCCAGTGGCCCATTCGAGGAGTCTTTTAAAATCATCAAGGAAGTCCGAAGTGTACAATCACTGATATAGAAAATGTACATATCTAAGTAATAAAACATCTTTGATTTTTTGAAATTTCTTATAAAAAGTAATAGAAAAGTGGGAAAGATAAAACTAGTGAAATATTTGACATTGTATTGAAGAAACTACTATATAAATATGTGGTTTGATGGAAATAGTTGCAAATCTCAGTGAGTTCTCAAAATGCTCATCAGATACTTTGCTTCTAATTTTACTCCTAAGGTGCTTCATTCTCAAAAATATTTGCTTGCAATTGCAGCTGCCAAAAAGCAATTACACGTGAGGGATATTTATATTTGGGAAGACAGGATCTATAAGTGTCTGTAAGAGAGACATGATCAAGTTTTTCTTTAAGTTGAATGTCAAATGGCAGCTCTGTGCATTCCATTTGAAAATTGACAAGTAGCATTTTTATATTGACAGAAAATGGAGTCATAAGTCCAACAAAACATTATTTTCCCAGAAGTCTTGAAATCTGTTTTCAAATTCTTCTATCAAATTGATAAGGTGCATATTTTCACTGTTCACAGGACCATGTTTAGCTAACATGTCAAAATGAATAAAATTGTTTGCCTTAATTTGAGCTTGCCATAATTTCATTTGGAACACTGTTATGGTTTGAAACATAGTATTGATAAGCTGGTTTTCACCTTGAAGATGCACATTTAACTCACTTAAATGAGTGGTTAAATCCATTAAAAATGTCAAATTGGTAAGCTACTTTTTGTCATCAAGTTCTGGCACAAATTTGGTTTTTGATTCCATAAACGACGTGATAAGTTGTTGCAAATCATGAAATCTTTTCAACATTTGCCCTTGACTTACCCATCTTACTTTCAAAAAGTAAATGATGTTGCCATAGTCAGTATCAATGCTTTTAAGAAATTCTGAGATTGGTGATGAGTCAATCCCTCAGCCCTTAGGATATTCACAGACTTGATGATGCTTTGCATGACATTATCAAATTTTATTATCCAATTTTAAAGCTCTTGTGCATAAATTTTCTTGATGTACTATGCAATAATACTTCATCAAACATGAGATTGGAGGGACGAGTGCATCATCTTCTATTAATTTTACATGTCCCTCTATTTTACCTACCACCACCAGGGCACCATGAGTAACTATATCAGATATGTTGACCATGGACAAAGAAAATCACTTCAACATATTTTTTATTGCTTAGTATAAGTCTTTTAATTTAGTTATCCTTTTTAATGAGACTAAAGAAGCTATTTTCTCTTTATTATTTTTTTTAATTTCAAATTAATATGAAGGTACAATTTTTAGGTTACCTTAAAGATGTAGAAAAGCCCTTCACCCAGGGGACATGCTGAATACCTTTGCAATGTTCACATTAGGTGAGATCCCATCAATTACCCTCCTTCCTCTTGCCAATCACCCTGCCCCTTCCCCCTCTTCTCTCCCTCCTCACACCTCTCCCTTGCCAGAATATATTTGTGTTTTATCAATTGTATTGGCGTGTAATTGTTTATATATTGGTTTCATATTAGTATTGGGTACAATGGATTTTTTTTTCCATTCTTGAGATACTTTACTAACAAGAATGTGTTTCAACTCCATCCAGGTAAACAGGAAAGATGTAAAGTCTCCATCTTATGGCAAAATAGTATTCCATGGTATACATATACCACAGTTTGTTAGTCATTCATGGGTTGATGGGCTTTTGGGTTGCATCCACAGACTTGGCAATTATAAATGGAGCATCAATAAACGTTCTGGTGCAAATGTCCTTGGGGTAAAACAATTTTTTTTCTTCTGGGTAGATACCTAGTAATAGGATTGTGGGATCAAATGGAAAGTCAACTTTTAGCTCTTTGATAGTTCTCCATACTTCTTTCCATAGAGGTTGTATTTACAATCCCACCACCAGCAGTTTAGAAATGTTCCCTTCTCTCCACATCCACACCAGCATCTGCAGATTTGGGACTTTGTGATGTGGGCTAATCTTATTGGAGTTGGGGCATATCTCTGAGTAGTCTTGATTTGCACTTCTCTGATGATTAGAGGCTATGAGTATTTTTTCATGTGTTGGTTGGCCATTTTTTTGTCATCTTCAGAGAAGTTTCTGTTCAAATAAGTCTCTTTCCCACTTAGAAATGGGGTTGTGGCTCAGTGCCCATTGCTCAGTGAGTGGGGTACCAGCCACATACACTGAGGCCGGTGGGTTCAAGCCCGATCTGGGCTTCCTAAACAACAATGACAACTACAAACAAAAAATAGTTGGGCGTTGTGGCAGGCACCTATAGTCCCAGCTACTAGGGAGGCTGAGGCAAGAGAATCACTTGAACCCAAGAGTTTGAGGTTGCTGTGAGCTGTGATGCCACAGCACTCTACCAAGAGCAACATAGTGAGACACTGTCTCAAAAAAAGAAAAGAGAGAGAGAGAAATGGGGTTGTTTGCTCTTTTCTTTTCTTTCTTTTTTTTTTTATTGAATCATATCTGTGTACAATAATTCAGTCATGGTGTACAGTGTACGGGCTTCATACCATGGAATATTACGCAGCCGTAAAGAAAGATGGTGACTTTTCCTCTTTCATATTTACATGGATGAAGCTGGATCAGGTTCTCCTTAGCAAAGTGTCTCTAGAATGGAAGAAAAAGTATCCAATGTATACATCCCTATTATGAGGCAAATTTATATCTTTCAAGTGTTTGCTCTTTTCTTGTTGATTAATTTGAGTTCTCTGTAAAGAAGCCATTTCTTAAGTGACATTGTATTTGCCATCAATACTGCTAGTAAAAATAGCAAGCTGAGCTGTACATGAAACATCAGCACTGATCCATCATAAATCATCAAAGTATAAAATTTAAAATTAGCAACTTTGCTCTCTAAACTTTCTTTTTTCTTTTTTTTTTTGTAGAGACAGAGTCTCACTTTATCATCCTCGGTAGAGTGCCATGGCATCACACAGCTCACAGCAACCTCCAACTCCTGGGCTTAGGCGATTCTCTTGCCTCAGTCTCCTGAGTAGCTGGGACTACATAAACTTCTTTTGATTTTACAGTTTCTTCAATTTGCCTGGCTATAGTCTAGTGAGACAATCTTATTTTATAAATATCCCTTTTTTAAGGGCAAAATAAATCTGCCATGCTGTTCATATATTGCTTAATAAACTCACCATCTGTAAATGGTTTTAATTTTTTTTTTTTTTGAGACAGAGTCTCACTATGTCACATTTGGTAGAGTGCTGTGGCATCACAGCTCACAGCAGCTTCAGACTCTTGGGCTTAAGCCTCCCAAGTAGCTGGGACTACAGGCGCCCACCACAATGCCCAGCTATTTTTTTATTGTAGTTGTCATTGTTGTTTGGCAGGCCCAGGCTGGGTTCAAACGCACCAGCTCTGGTGTATGTGGCTGGTGCCCTAGCTGCTGAGCTATAGGTGCCAAGCCTAATTTTTTTGCTATTAAATATGCTATCACATAGCTAGCCTTTATAATGGAATCTGAGTTGTAACTTAAACATTTTTTTTTTTTTTTTGCTGAGAAGACAGACATTTTTTCAGTTCCACTATTTTTGTACTTACGACACAGTCTTTCATACTTATCTACTCTGGCATATTTTTGCATATAATGCCTTTTCAAATTATAGTCTTTGAAAACTTACAAAAATTCCATACAAATTAATCAGAGTTTCTTACTATTTACCTCACCAACAGAGTAGTTATCTGCCCACTTTTTATTGAACAATCTCTTCCTCCATAATTATTCTTTCTGGGGCATCTGTTTTCTTGGGATACATTGCAGAGACCAAATCATGCTAATACTAAAAATAATAATGAGATAAGGGACTACATTTGTTTTATTATGAAAATTGACAAGAAAATAGAAAGCGAGGTTTGGGCCCTTCCACATATTGGCTTCCAATGCAGGGCAAGGCAGAGGGCCAATGGTAGAGTGTAGTGGGTGACATGTGAGATGGAAAGTACCCTTAATAGTCAAATAAAAAATGCTTAACATTGTTAAAATTTCTATACTATTTAAAGTGATCTATGTATATAATGCAATCTCTATTAAAACATCAACATTGTACTGTGAACAACTTAAAAAAAATAGTTCTTTGTTTCATACAGAACCAGAAAAAAAAAACCCTGAATAGCCAATGGAATTATAAAAAATTAAAATAAATCTGGAGGCATCATGTTATCAGAGTTTAGGTTATACTGCAAGTCTGTAGTGATCAAAACAGCATGGTATTGACATAAAAATCGAGGGATAGATCTATGGAATAGAAAGCTTAGAGATGAAATCAGCCTCATATTGCCATCTGATCTTTAATAAACAAAACAAAAGCATGCTCTAGAGAAAAGAATCCCTATATAACAAATGATGCTGAGGGAACCGGTTAGCCACATGTAAAAGGCTGAAACTGGACCTGCACCTCTCACCACTTATAAAAATTAATTCATCCGGGATAAAAAATTTAAATCTAAGACACAAAACTATAAAAACTCGAGAAGAAAGTGTGGGAAAGGCTCTTAATGATATTAGGCTGGGTGAGATTTTATGAAGAAGACCATATTGGCAATTGCAGCAACAACAAAAATAAATAATTGGGACCTGATCAACCTTAAGTGCTTGATCAAGCTTAAAAGCTTCTGCACAGGTAAGAAAACAATAAAAAAGCAAATAGGCAACCTTTGTCATGTTACAAATCTGACAAAGGACCAATAACCAGAATCTATAAAGAATTCAAGCAAATCAATGAGAAAGGAGCAAACAACTGAGATAATCATTGGGCAAGAGATGGGAACAGACCCTTCTCCCAAGAAGACTGAAGAATGGTCAGCAAAAATTCTCATTATCCCTCAACATCAGAGAAATGTAAATCAAAAACCACCTTGGGAAATCACGTTATCCCAGTGAGAACAGCCCGCATCATAAAGTCCCAAAGCTGCAGATGCTGGTGTGGGTGCAAACAGAATGAAACACTTATACATTATTGATGGGATTTCAAGCTAGGGCAGCCTTTTTGGAAAGATGTATGGAGAATCCTCAAGGAGCTAAAAGTAGACCTTCCCATTTTGATCCCACAATCCTCTTACTAGGTATCTACTCAGAAGAAAAAAAATCATTTTATTACAAGGACATTTGTACTTGAATGTTTATAGCAGGTCAATTCACAATCTCAAAGATGTGGAAACAACTCACATGCCCATCAGCTCATGAATGTATTAATAAATTGTGGTATGCTGTGGAATACTACTCAGCCGTAAGAAAGATGGAGACCTTACTTCTTTGGTATTTACCTGGATGGAGTTAAAGTCCATTCTACTTAGTAAAATATCTCAAGAATGGAAAAGCAAGCACCCTGTGTACTCAATACTATTTGAAACTAGCAGATGAAAAACTACAGACCCACAGAAGAGTAAAAGACAATTAAGTTCATTTAAGGGGGAAAGAAAGAGAGGCGACTTAAAAGCTTTTACCTAATGGGCACTATGTAGGCATAGATGGCACACTTTCTGGGTGAAGGACTCAACTATAACTCAAATGCTACCTAACAAATGCAAATAATGTAACCCAATGGTATGTCCTCTTATATTAATCCAAAATTTTAAAAAAGAATGCTTACCTGACTTCCAAATAATATTAAGTGCCTAACATTGCAGGGGTAGATTGAATTATTATTCATAATCACTGCTTTGCAAAGTCACCACAATCACATGCAACATCTGATGGTGTCTACGTGAATATCTATGCTTGGAAGATAACACGTCGGAAGCCACGCACCACCGCAAAACTGAAGCCACTCGTGTACAAATAGTGAGAACATAATTGTGTTTACTTATGTAAACTTATGTGACACAATGTTGTCATTGACTAAGTTCAAACTTGAGAATCTCACGATCAAGTTCTACCAAAAAAATTGCAAAAAAAACCCCCTCATAATGTTTTAAGTAAGTTTATGATTTTGTGTTGGGCTACATTCATAGTCATCCTGGACCACATGTGGCCTGCAGCAATGGGTTGGACAGCTCTGGCCTAGATTCATAAGAGATGTTGGTCTGTAATTTTTTTCTTTTTGTACTGGCTTTGTCTTCTTTGGATATCAGGGCAATACTAACTTCATAAAATTAATTCCCTCCTCTTCCTATTTTCTGGAAGAGACTATGTAAAATTGGCAAAAATTCTTCTTTAAAATTTTGACAGAATTCTCTAGTGAAATCACACAGGACTGAAAATTTGGCATGGGAGATTTTAAACCAAGAATTCAGTTTCCTTACTAGATACAGGGCCATTAAAATCATCTACAGTTGACCCTTGAACAACATGGGTTTGAACTGTATGGGTCCACTTATATGTGCATTTTATTCAATCAAAGATGGTATTTGGAGTGGCGCCTGTGGCTCATCAAGTAGGGCACCAGCCCCATATACCGAAGGTGGTGGGTTCAAACCTGGCCTCAGCTGAACTGCAAAACAGAATAATAGCCGGGCATTGTGGCGGGCACCTGTAGTCCCAGCTACTCAGGAGGCTGAGGCAAGACAATTGCTTAAGCCCAGGAGTTGGAGGTTGCTGTGAACTGTGTGACGCCACAGCACTCTACAGAGGGTGATAAAGTGAGACTCTGTCTCTACAAAAAAAAAAAAAAGAAAAAAAGAGATGTTTTTTGTGGGATGCAAAATCTATGTATATGAAGAGCTGACTTCATGTACACAGGTTCCACATGGCTGACTGGGACATGAGGATGCTTGGATTTTGATATAGTCAGGGAATCCTAGAACCAATCCCCCAAGTATATTGAGGGATGGCTTCATTTCATTTTAAGTAAGTTTCTGGTAGTTTATTTATTTAACTTTTTTTTTTTGTTTGAGACAGAGTCTCAGGCTGTCTCCCTGGGTAGAGTGCCATGGTGTCACAGCTTACAGAAACCTCAAACTCTTGGGCTTAAGTGATTCTCTTGCCTCGGCCTCCCAAGTAGCTGGGACTACAGGCACCCGCCACAATGCCCGGCTATTTTTTCGGTTGTAGTTGTCATTGTTGTTTGGCAGGCCCAGGCTGGGTTTGAACCCGCCAGCTCCGGTGTATGTGGCTGGTGCCCTAGCCGCTGAGCTACAGGCTCTGGGGAGCCTATTTATTTAATTTTGAGACATGATCTTGCTCTGTCTCTCAGGTTAGAGTGCAGTGGCATTATTAAAGCTCACTGCAACCTCCAACTCCTATGCTTAAGCAATCCCTCTGATTCAGCCTCCCAAGTAGCTGGGACCACAGGTATGTGCCACCAAACCTGGATAACTTTTCTATTTTTTGTAGAGATGTGGTCTTGCTCTTGCTCAGGGATAGTTGATTAGTCCCATTTGAGTTGTTTAATTTATATGTGTAGAGTCATTTGTAGTATTCTCTTATTATCCTTCTGATGTCTGCAGGGTAGGTAGTGATATCCTTTGTTGTGTTCCTATATTAATAATTTGTGTCTTTCTTTTTCTTTTTTCTCCAGTGGCAACATTTTAAATAATGTTGATTCTGCTGATTGGGGTGCATGGTATATTTTTCCACCTGTTTATATCCTCTGTAATTTATTTCCTTGGTGTTTCATAATTCTCCTTACAGTAGCCTTTCACTTTCTTTGTTAATATTCCTAGTTATTTTCTTTGTTGCCACTGAAAAAAGGTACTATGTCTTTTGTTTCATTCTCAGCTTGACTATTGTTGGTATATGTGAAAGCTATTGATTTGTGTTCATTTATTTAGTAGCCTGAGAATTTACTGAATTTATTTACCAATTCTAGGAGTCTCTTGGTTGAATCTTTGGGGTTTTCTAGATATAAGATCATGTCATCAGCAAAGAACAAAGTTGACTTCTTCTTTACCCATATGGGTACCATTGATTTCCTTCTCTTGGCTGATTGCTCTGGCTAGGACTTCCAGAACTATGTTGAACAGAGGTGGAGATAGGAGTCAAACTTGTCTGGATCCAGTTCTAAGCAGGAATGCCTTCAATTTTCCCCCATTCAATATAACATTGGCTACGGGTCTGTCATATATAGTCTTTATAATTTTGAGGTAAGTCTCACCTATGTCTATTTTACTATGCATTCTTACCTTAAAAGGGTGCTGAATTTTGTCAAATGTCTTTTCTTAGTTTATTGAAAGGATCATATGGTCCTTGTTCTTGCACCTACTTTATGGTAGATTACATTTGTAGATTTACATCTGTAAAACCATTCTTGCATCTCTAAGATGAATCCAACTTGGTTGCAATGAGTTATTATCATCATTATTATTATTTTTGAGACAGAGTCTCACTTTGTCACCCTCGGTAGAGTGCTGTGACATTACAGCTCACAGCAACCTCAAACTCTTGGGCTCGAGTGATTCTCCTGGCCTAGCCTCACTTGTAGCTAGGACTACAGACACCTGCCACAATGCCCAGCTACTTTGTTTTGTTTTGTTTGTTTAGCAGGCTGGGGCCCGGGTTCAAATCCACCAGCCCTGGTGCATGTGGCCTGCACCCTAACTGCTGAGCTATGGGCATCGAGCTAGATGATGAATTATTTTTTTAATGTGCAGTTGCAGTTGGTTTGCTAAGGTTTTGCCGAGGATTTTTGCGTCTATATTCATTAGAGATATTAGTCTGTGGGTTTCTTTTCTTTTCTTTCTTTTTTCTTTTTTAGTTATGTCCTTTCCCGGCTTTGGTATCAAGGTGATATTGATTTCATAGAATGTTTAAGGGGGATTTCTTCCTTCTCGGTGTTAAGGAATAATTTCTTCAGTATAGGTATAATCTCTTTTTTGTAGGTTTGGTAAAATTTGGATGTGAAACTATCTGGTCCAGGACATGTTTTACTGGAAGAATTTTTGTTGCTCTTTCAATTTTGGTGCTTGATATTGGTCTTTTGAAGAGTTCTGTATCTTCCTGATTGACCCTAGGGAGGCTGTGTGTTCCCCAAAACCTGTCCAGTTTCTCTACATTTTCATGTTATAAGCATAGAGATTTTTATAGTATTCTGTGGTGATAATTTGTATATCCATTACATCAATTGTAATTTCCCCTTTTTCATTTTTAATTGAGCTTATTAGAGTCCTTTCTATTCTGTTTCTGATTAATCTAGCTAGAGGCTTGTGGATTTTTTTTAATCTTTTCAAAAAAACAACCTTTTGCTTCATTAACCTTCTGTATAGTTCTTTGTTCTTGATTTCATTTAGTTCCGCTCTGTTCTTGGATATTTCTTTTCTTCTGCTGGGTGTGGGATTGGCCTGCTCTTCCTTTTCCAGTTCTTTGAAATGATTCATTAGATTGCTGATTTGTGAGATTTCTGTCTTCCGTTTTTATTTAATTGTTGGGGATTCATTGAGGGTACAGAGAACCAGGTTACACTGATTGCATTTAATTGTGTCCCGCCTCCAAGATGAGCATCACACACTGTGACCCCCACCCCCTCCCTCCTTCCTTCTCTCCGCTTCCCCATTTCCCCACCCCTACCATGTACGAGGTCATCAATTGTCCTTATATCAGAATTGAGTACATTGGATTCTTGCTCCTCCATTCTTGTGATGCTTTACTAAGAAGAATGTGTTCCACCTCCATCCAGGTTAATATAAAAGATGTAAAGTCTAATTTCTGTCTTTTTGATGTGGGGATTTAAGGCTGTGAGCATTTCTCTCAGGACTTCTTTTGCTGTATCCCATACATTTTGATAACTTGTTTCTCCGTTATCATTTAATTCAAAGAATTTTTTTATTTCCATCTTTACCTCCTCTTTAACCTATCATTCAGCAATACGTCATTTAGTTTTTATGACTTTGTGTAGGGATGAGTGTTTTTGTTGGAATCAATTTCTAGTTTTACTCTATTGTAGTCTAAGGAGATACATTGTATAATTTCTATTTTTTTAAAATTTGTTGAGAGACATCTTGTGGCCTAAGATGTGATCAATCTTAGAGAACGTTCATGAGCTGATGAGAAGAATATCTATTCAGTAGTTTTGGAATACAATATTCTGTAAATGTCTGTTAGGCCCATTTGTGTAAGGTTCTGTTTAAGTCCCTTGTTTCTTTGCTTGTTTTCTGTTTGGAGGATGTGTCCTGTTCCATCAGTGAGATTTGAAGTCCCTGGAAGTTATGATACTGCTGTTTATAATTTTGTTTAAATTGAAGAGAATTTGGTTTCTGAATCTGGGCTCTCCTCAGTTAGATGCATAAATGTTTAGGATTATTAGGTCTTCTTGTTGAATTGTTCCCTTCACCATTATGTAATAACCATCTTTGTCATTCTTTACTTTTGTTGATTTAAAGTCAATCTCAGATATGAGAATGGCTATACCAGCTTTTTTATGGTTTCCATTTGCATGGAATGTTGTTTTCCATCCTTTCACCTTGAGTGTAAATGATTCCGTATGGGTTAGATGTGTGGCCACAGCAGACACTTGGCTTGTATTTTTTATCTATTTAGCCAGCCTATGTCTCTTCATAGAGTGGGGAGTTAAAGACATTCATATTTATTGAAAGTATTGATACATGTGCTGGATTTCTGTTCATCATGTTGGGTACATCCTTATTACTTTGTTTTACTTCTTGGGCCATTGTGGTACCTGGGCTCTGAACTTTAGCTTGCTGTTGTTGTTGTTGCTGTTGCTGCTCATCAGGCTTGGGCCAGGTTTGAACCTGCCAGCCCCAGTGCACAGGGCTGGTGCTCTAACCACTGAACATAGGTGCCCAGCTGAGAACTTTAGCTTTGGGGTGGTTTTACACTGGGGGATGTCTCTTACGCTTATCATTGTATAATGCAGGTTTGAGTACTTCCTGCAAGGCAGGTCTGGTCTTCACAAATTCCCTCAGTGGCTGCTTGACTGAGAAAATCTTATTTCTTCCTCATATAAGAAACTGAATTTTGCAGGATGCGAGATTCTAGGTTGGCCATTATTCTGTTTTAGAAGGCTTAAGATGGGTCTCCACTCCCTTTAGGCTTGTGCGGTTTGAGTGGAGAAGTCAACAGTTAGTCTGATGATCAGTTTCCTTTGTAAGTTACCTCCTGTTTTCACATTAATGCTCACAAGAGTGCTTCTTTTGTGTTTACTTTGGCCAGCTTAATGACTATGTGTTGTGGTGACTGCCTCTTTATGATGAATCTCCCAGGAGTCCTTTGGGCTTCTTATACCTAGATATCTAGATTTCTAGTACAGCCAGGGAAATTTTCCTTAATAATTCCCTCAAATAAAATATCCAATCCTTGTGAATTTTCTTCTTTGCCCTCTTAAGGGATACTTAGGACCCTTATGTTTTGTCTCTTTACGTAGGCTCACATTTCTTATAGGATTTGTTCCTCTTGTTTCTCTGTTCTTTCTCCTTGACTGACTGACTTAGCACAAAGGCATTATCTACAAATTCTGGAGATTCTTTCTTTTGCCTGATTGAGGCTGTTCTTAAGGCTTCCCACTGTACTCTGTAATGCCTTGAATAAAATTTTCATTTCCAGGAATTTCTTTAATATTTCAATTTCTTTAGTCATTTCCTGCATTGTCTTTGTGGTTTCTTTGTGTTGGGTTTCCATTTACTCTGATATTTCCACGAGCTTACTTACAACTCATGTTTTAAATTCCTCATCTGTCATTTTAATCTTTTTGTTTAGGTTGGCATCCATTGGTGAGGGGTTATTGTTCTCTTTTGGGAATGACATCACTTTGATGTCTCATATTTCCTGAGTTTTCCTGCTGGTTTTTTCTCATCTGGCCTATCTATAGAGAAGCAAGGGTGTCGGGTCTGGCTTTCTCTTTCACCCTGAAGATTGGTCCCTGACTGTGTCAGGGAGAAGAGTAGTGGTCCAGAGGTGACTATGAGTTACTTTAGCAAGTTTAATGAACCTCTTGGGCTACCTCTGACATGCTATCTTCACCTGTTCCCAACAGGATGTATTGTGTTAGGACCCCCAGCTTACTCGCAGTGGTAGGGGGTGGTGCTTGTAAGTGTGAGTCCGCCACACCTTGTTTACTTGAATTGGAAGACAATTTGAAGGGCTGTGTCATTGCTCTCCAAGCTATTGGTTGATGTTTGTGTGAGTGAGCCAGTATCCAAGCTGTTCCTTGGTGACCCCGGTAGACTCTGGTCCCCCAGGTAGAGTAGTAGAGTGCCCCAAGCTTTAGGAGGAACCCTGCCACTCCCAGGCGGTTTCTTGTACTACATCACCACCAAAGTAGGGGAAGGGCAAGGCTAGGTTGCATTTGTATTTGTGATCATTCTGTCATTGGCTAGGCACCAGTGCTCCTTCTTGCCACTGGGAGCCAAGAACCAGGAAACATCCTCTGCCAGAGGGACCTAACAATATGTTGAATTAATGAATGAAGCACTTACACAGGTGGAATAAAATGTTTAAACTCGAGCAAACATACACTAATTGCTGAACATTCACCACCCACTGTAATGCCCAACTCCTTAGTATGGATTCCAGAGTCCACATTTCTTGCTTTATCTTCCACTGCTTTTGTCTCTCTTACCTAGAAGTCAGTCACACTAAATTTCTTGCTGTCCCCTAAATACATCAAGATATTTTATAACTTCAAACTTCTGGCCATGCACAAGTCCCTTTCTCTGAGATAGCCCTTTGTATCTTTTTTGCTAAGAAACTCCTTCAGGACCTAATTAACATGTCACAGTCTTTATGAAGACTGCAGAAAAAAAACAAAACAGTGTTCATTGCTTGCTTATTCTACAGGATTTCCTTTATGCTTCTACAACAGTCTTTCTTGCATAGTCTTGTGCTTATTTATTTATATCTGTTTCTCCCATTAGATTGTGAACTACTCAATTGCAGGAACCATTGTGCCATTACTCTGTATTCCTAGCATGTAGTGAATAGTATGTAGCGTGTGTGTAGCAATGTTGGAAACGTAGACACTTTGGAATGGCACAATCTGATATTATTTTTGCTACCTTTTTTACTCAGAAGTGAAATTTAGTTTTATTTAAAATGTCAACATTTCCCATTCTGAAGGTTGGCTGTTTGCTTTGGTTGTTGTTGTACAGAAGCTTTTCAGTTTAAGTAAGTCCCATTTTTTTTTTTTTTTATTTTTGTTGTTGTTGCAATTGCCACAGAAGTCTTCTGAATAAAATCTTTCCCCAGGCCCATATCCCTAGATGGAAGTGGAATACATTCTTTTTAGTAAATCATCACAAGAATGAAGAAGCAAGAATCCAATGTACTCAATTCTAATATGAAGGCAGAAGATGAGCTAATACAAGGGGGTGGGGGATCAGGGGAATGAGCAAGTGGCAAGAGGGGAGAAGTGAGGGGAATGGGGGTCACAGTGTATGACACACCTCTTGGGGGTGGGAGACAATTATAAGAGGGACCTTATCTAACAAATGCAATCGGATAACCTAATTCTTTGTACCCTCAATGATTCCCAAACAATAAAAACTAAAAAAATAAAAAAGTCAATATTGCAAAAATAGGATAAACAGTAGAAGTCAGCATGCAATCTTACATTAATTTTATATATGTAGATGGTTTGCAAAAATGTGGCATGTGAATGTGGCGTGTTCCCAAAATGCTAGCGAATTTGATGTCTCAAAAGTTAAACAGTTGGCCCGGCGTGTTGCCTCAAACCTGTGATCTTAGCACTCTGGGAGGTTGAGGTGGGTGGATTGCTTGAGCTCATGGGTTCAAGACCACTCTAAGCAAGAGTGGGACCCTGTCTCTACGGAAAATACAAAAAAACTGAGGTAAGAGGATAGCTGAAGCCCAAGAGTTGGAGATTGCTGTGAACTATGATGATGCCATGGAACTCAACCCAGGGCAACAGCTTGAGATTCTGTCTCCAAAAAAAAAAAAAAAAAAAGTTAAATAGCCCTGAGGAATAGTGTGTGCATGCATACACAAGCATTTATACTTGTAATTTGCTTTTTATGATTCAGTATGTTTTTGACTTTGGCATGTAGCCCTGTAAATTGAGAGAATTAATATGCATTGTATCTAGAGAAAGATAGTTAATTCAAATTTCCACTATACATATTAAATCTGTGCATTTTGTTGGGATTGGCTCTAGGCAGACATATGTGACAAAGATCTTCACTTACATTTCAGGCATGGTCACTTGATAAATTCAGTTATTGAAGATGTTTTTCATTAAATTTTAAGCTTTTAAAGTAAATCCTTTAATGGAGATTATGAGATATGGACTATTAAGGGAGCAGAGATTAAAAGGAAATTGGCTTGGTTTCACAAACATATGGAAATAAGGCAATTCAAACAAAAGTTGAAATAATTACTTATCACTACATCTCTATCTATGTGGATTTGCCCATATGTGCTAAGTGAAAAGTTGGAACAATATTTTGGCCAATATAGTCTGAAATATAAGAAAATTACCTTTCTAATCATCATCCTCTGAATCAGGGATTCTCAGTGTTGTCCCTGCACCAGTAGCATGAGTATTACTTGACAACTAGTTAGAAACTGGAAGTCTAAGGTCCCATCAAAGACTTGCTGAATAAGATTCTTGGGGTATGGCTCAGGAAAATTGGGGTATGGCTTAGGAATCTATGTTTTAACAAACCCTGTAAGTGATTCTGATGTGAGTTCAAGTTTGAGAATCACTGTTCTTAATTTCTGTACTCTATGAAGTCCCTTGATAATTACATATCTTCCGACTTCATTTTTACCTGTATGGGGCTGAAGAAATACTGTTTACAAGTTTAACTATTTTTGTTTGTTTGTTTGTTTTTCAGTTTGTCTGGGGCTGGGTTTGAACCCGCCACCCTCGGTATATGGGGCCGGCACTCTACTTGCTGAGCCACAGGTGCTGCCCTAAGTTTAACTATTATTATTGTTGTTGTTATAAAAATTATCTCAGTTCCCTTTGTCCCTGGGTTTGCGATGCTTGGATTCCTAGCCCAGCAGCCCTAGGTGGGTATTCTATCCTTAGATTTCTAATTTGGCTCTCCAGTTTTAGAATATGAGCTTTATCTTGCTAGCTCTAGGAATCCCCCAAACATGCACATAAATAATAGCAATCACATACACTGTTTCTTGGAGTGTGAAGAATGTATGTGGAAGTGAACTTTGCCTAAAAATCCTGTTATCCCATTTTGGGGTATTTGTCCCTAGGATAGAGGAGGTGACTATCCATATGGTTTTTCATTTTAACCTTGCTTGCAATATTGAAAAACTAAACAGCTTAAATGTTCATTAATAGGGGCCTGTTATATAAATGATGCTACATATCTCTTCTTGAATATTATATACTTGTTGCAAAATTAGTATCTCAGTATGTACAGGTATGAAAGATGCCCAGGATATATTGTAAAGTGAAAAATTAAAACCAAGTTACAGAACAGTATGTACAGTATGTACAATGTCATCACTTGGGGCAAAAAGGACCATTTGAATTTTCAGCAGAGATATGTTTTATGCTTATAATGAAAAAAAGGATAAATGAGATCTATATTTGCAACAGATATTGATCACAATATGGTTTTAACTAAAAAAAAGAAACACTACAAAATACCTTTGGAAGAGATAAGTATCCATCTTTTTTTTTTTTTTTTTTTTTTTTTTGAGAGAAAATATTAAAAATTTATAACC